>VZQC01014834.1:2890126-2967165 GCA_009823505.1 Rhizomys pruinosus
TTCTTCTTCTTCTTCTTCTTCTTCTTCTTCTTCTTGTATTCCCAGGTGTCCTGGAACTCACTCTGTAGACCAGGTTGGCCTTGATCTCACAGAGATCCACCTGCCTCTGCCTCCCGAGTGCTAGGATTAAAGGCGTGCGCCACCACGTCCGGCTGTTGTTTTGTTTTCTTAATGATAGTTTATTGATTTATCTTCTTAATGATAGTCTATTGTCTGATTTCCCATTCACTTGCTTCTATAAATTGACTGTTCAAGTGAGTCATTTTACTCTAAGGTTTGGAGACCTGTTTGCCATTCCATGGCCAGATTCTCCTACATCAGAAAGATAAAATTCATGCTTCTTTTTTAATCTTCAGAGAGAGTGACTATTGACTGTCCTAAACCTGCTGAATGGTAGATAGAAAATTTGAAAGTGAAAAGATTAGTCTTAAGGAAAGAACCCTTTCAGGAGATGGGTGTAATTCAGCGGTAGATTCCTTCCTTTCCTAGCTTGTGCAAAGCCCTAGGTTCAGTCTCTAGTAGTGATATATATATATATATATATATATATATATATATGATGAGGCGCTAGAGAGAGAAAGAGAAAGGGAGCGCTCCATAATCCCAGCACTTGGAAGATGGAGACATTGAGTTCAAGGCTACCTTCAGCTACATATCAAGGTCAAGCTTCACCATATGACCTTGTCTCAAATAGCCAAGAAGGAAGGGAAGAAGAGAGGGAAGAAAGGATAGAGAGAAGAAAGAAAGGAGAGAAAGAATGTGAGAGAGGAGGGGGAAGAGGGAAGAGAGTGCAGGGGCACCCCATGATGCACATGCCCAAGCTCTGAGTCATTCAGGTACTACCTAACTTAAGCAGATGTCTTCATGAACTCGCTGGACTCAAGATTTTAAGCTGTTTTATTTCCCTACACAGTGGCAGATGTGTAAGCCAGGCCCCTTAAATAAACAGACACCAACGGTCAGCCTTCGAAGAGCATCTATCGATTCATATGGGCCTGAAGTGGCCACCATGTATTTACTTTAGGATATGTCAGGAGGACTTCTTTGATAGAAGTGGCAGAGGCTACTGACTCACATGTCCCTGGATTGAAAACCAATATCTTCCACTGACAGGAGGATGGATAAAGAACCCTGTTATATGCTTTATGGTCATTTATGAAGGAAAAATGAGAAAGTCCACTTTTAATGGTAACTTAACTAATATCTTCTTCTTTTGAGAGCTGAACTTTTTAAAATAGATTTTATTTTTATTTATTCTTTATGTGTATGAATGTACTGTCTGCATGCAGGTCTGTGCACCAGTGTCGTGCAATGCTGCGGAGGTAAGAAGATGGCATCAGATTCCCCTGGAACTGGAGTTAAAGACAGTTCTTAGCCACCATGTGGGTGCTGGGAATCGAACCCGGGTCTTCTACAAGAGCAGTTGGTGCTCTTAACTGCTAGGCCATTTCTCCAGCCCTGAGAGCTGAACTTTTTGATTCAGGACTTGGGTTCTTGAAAACAGTCTACTGAAACTGGAGAAGTAACTCAGTGGTTAAGAGAGACTATTTCTCTTGGCGGAAGACCCAAGTTTGGTTTCTAGCACCCACATGGGGCAGCTCACAACTGCCTGTGACACCATCTCCAGGGAATAAAACACCTTGTTCTGGACTCCATGAGTACCTGCAGTCACATGTGCACACTCTTACACACACACACACACACACACACACACACACACACACACGTAATTAAAAGTAAAGTAAATCTTTAAAAACAATTAGCCAGCTTGGTGGCTCATGCCTTTAATCCCAGCACTCAGGAGGCAGAGGCAGAGGCAGAGGCAGGTGGATATCTGTGAATTCCAGGCCAGCTTGGTCTACATAGTGAATTCCAGGCCAGCTGGGGTTATAGAGAGACCCTGTCTCAAAAAGTCCAAAAAAATAAATAAATAATCTAACAAGAGCAGATTCTCTGGGTATTTTGAACACTAAGTGAGCTATGTGCAAATAGAAGTCACTTTTATTTCTTAATTTGTGGGTATTCACAGTTTGCTTAACCTCAAGGCTGGAGTGGGGTTTTGTGCACAGTGCTGCTTGCTGATCTGCATGTCAGATAAGTGTGAGTCCTTAATGTAAACAGCAGAAGCATGTCCCCAATTCCCAGCTCATGTTGAACCTGCATCAGTCCCCTCTTGGCCTGGCTATCGGGATATCTGGCTTTCAGGAGGCTGAGTGATGAGGGGCGGGAGAGAGGCTTATTAGGTAATGCTCTGTCAAGTACCAGTGATGTGTAGGGGTTTCCAGTGGAGTTCCCATGGGTGGTGCCCTCTACCTGGTTTATTTTTCCTATCTGATGCATTTTATCCGTGGAACCCTCAATGTGATGCTTATCCCTTCTGGTCTTAACACTTGGTACCTAATCTTATGAAGGATTTTTAACTTGTTCTAGGACTTTTCTAAATGTTAGAATACGTTTGGAGAATGAGAGACCTTTTTGTTAGAAGAATATGTGTGACTTGCTTGGACTCATAGGAGAACTGATTCTGAAATGTATTTCCTTTCTTTTTTTAAAAAGGAGGGAGTAGAGGGAAGATAAAAAAAGGTTGAACATGATCAAAATACATTATACACATGTATTACATTGTCAATGGATAATAAAAAATACACATGACTTTCTCTGACAAAAATATTCTTCGCTGATTTAAGATAGCATCCCTTTTTCCTTTGGTAGGTACATCTGATATGTAAACAAATAAAATGCCAAACTATTTTAAACACTTGCATTTTCCATACTTAACATTGATGTGATTTGATATATTTAGTATTTGTTCTTATCCAGATAAGATCTGTGACCAGATCAGCGATGCAGTGCTGGATGCCCACCTCAAGCAAGACCCCAATGCCAAGGTGGCCTGTGGTAAGAACCGAGCTCCCTTCCTGAAGGAGAACTGAGTGGGTTGACAGAGAAGTTCATGGTGGACTTAAGACCATAGAGTCACACTCTTCAGTTCCAAAGTCAATGTCCTCCTGTGTGGGGGGATTTCCCCTTTAGATGACCTTCCTATGTCATATCAGGGAGGAGGAACATTTAGCCATGAAACAAATTCTTCAGCAAGAATATGGTATTATGTGTGTTAGCTATCCTAAGTAGCAGAGGGCTGAGTGGAAACATGGCCCGCCTCCTGCTGACACAGTTTCATTGGGATTGGGAAGACCTTTAGAAATTCACGGATGTGTTCTTCAAAGGAGCTGAAAGAACTTGAAATGCTAGAGGCTGTCTAGAAGGTCATTTTGATGGCTGTGCATGTCTATCTCTTCCTCCAGTTTTCTTCCCTAGCTCATGCTATAACTCAGATGTTAAAAGAATTCATGATTCTCATTTAACAGAAATGGAGAGCAGCAATTCCATCATCTGTCCGTAACCCAACCCACAGCTTTTCTAAGGGATATTCAGAACTGAAGCACTGAAGCCCATTTCCCCACATGTCCTTCGTTGATTCCTGGAGGCAGAAACTATTTACTATTGTTTGTGGGATAATTTCTTCAACATCAGCCCTTAGCCTGACTGAAGGCCTTGGCACTCAGCATACACAATGACTTCAGAATCTGGAGAGCCCAGACCCAGCCTGCTGCCCTGGGGTCACAGCCTGATGGGGTCACAGTGTTAGATGCACCAGGGCCTTGGCCATGGCTTTCAGTGCCATATCCTTTCCACTGTACAGACCTCTCTGATGGCCTTCTAGCCCATGGCAAATACTTCAGGTCTTAGTGCCACCCCTGAAGTCTTTGGAAATAGCAGTGACATTTCCTGAGAACTTCAGGCATTCTTTTTGCATACTAGTTTCCTAGAGAGGGCTCTGCTCTACTTCTTAAAGTTTCAGTGATAGCCTCTGGTAGGGAAACATTCATCTAATTCCACTTTTTAAAGAAAAATTCCTTTTGAGAAGGTTGATCTGTCTTGATCTTTGGATCAGAATCTCTCTCCTTGAAGTGGAGGTGTGTGTATGTATGTGTGTGTGTGTGTGTGTGTGTGTGTGTGTGTGTGTGTTTTGGGGAAATAGGTACCACATGCATTTACCATGTTCATTAAAACACTTATATTCAACTACTGTCTCATTTCAGTCTACACAGCAGTCATTATTATCCTTAGGGAATAGCTGTTAGGAAACTGAGCTAGATTAAATGTTGACACAAATAAGATAACACAAACAGTAGATACTTGTCACAAAACTCAAACCTCAGTGATTATTTCCAAAGTATCATGCTCCAGGCAGCATTTGAAGGTGGTCAGTGCTCAGTGCTGGGCTTGCTCCTTTTATTGCCATAATTATTCTTTCTTGGAATCCATTCCTCATAAGGCCCCTTGAGAGTCTCTAGACATTTGAGTTTCCCTCTGCTGGTCCATGGCTGTAACCTACCCCTCTTCCCTTCCAGAGACTGTGTGCAAAACAGGCATGGTGCTTCTGTGTGGGGAGATCACCTCAGTGGCCATGGTGGACTACCAGCGGGTGGTAAGAGACACCATCAAGCACATCGGCTATGATGACTCTGCCAAGGGTGAGAACAGGCTGTTGGCTCTGGGTGGATGTAGGTCTCTGCAGAGGATGTCTCACCCATACTGAGTCAACTCTGACCCTTTAATTTTATGAAAATACAAATCCAGTCAGAAAGGAAGCAGAGCCAGATCCACTGGGTAGGTCCTCAGAGTCAGTAGCTCATGTCAAAATCAAATGTGCCCACCTGACTGTGGAACTGTGGCTGGCCAGATGGGACATGGTACAGTATATATGTTCATCCACTATGGAGAGGTCTCATTTAAGGTCTGGCTTTCTTGGTGCTGGCAGAGGCTTTGACTGAAGCCCCAAATGAAAGGAGCTGCCCTCTCCTAAGGACATGTTCTCTGCCAGACATTGGTGCTGGTGTCTGTATTTGTGGTCTGACTTCATCCTTCCCAAGCTCTGGTGTGCCTCCTTAAGCAGATGAGCCACTGGCTTAGAGAGGTAAACACACTCAGTAAGAGGCCACCAGGACTTAGTGCTCCACTAAGCTCTGCTGCATCTCACTATAGACGTGGGGAACAAAGACTCATTTTTAAGCCAAAGGAGATGGGCTAGCCCAGGAGTACCACAGGTTCTAGGTAGTTAGTACAGGAGCAGAGACCCAGGGAAGAGGCACAGATCTGGAAGAGAAACACCAACATAACCAGGCAGAGCAAGAGTGAGCAGAATGGAAGACAGACTTCACAGCAGATTCCCTTGTTTAAACTTGGACAGGCCAGGAACACCCCAGGCTGCAGGTAAATCAAAAGACTCAGGGCATAAGGAAGGATCCATATGCAGGGACATTTCCTGGGAGCTTCAGGTACTCTCTCTCCACACAGCTTCCTAGATTGGGCTCTGACTCTACTTCTTAAGGATTCTAGGATAGCCTCTGGCAGAGATATTCATGTAATACCAGCTTTTTAAAACATTTTATTTATTTCTGTATGCATATGAATGTACTGTCTGCATGCAGGTCTGTGCACCTGTGTCATGCAATGCTGCGGAGGTCAGAAGAGGGTGTTGGATTCCCCTGGAACTGGAGTTCTCCTGGAATTGGAGTTTCAGACGGTTCTCAGCCACCATGTGGGTGCTGGGGATTGAACCCGGGTCCTCTGTAAGAGCGGTTGGCGCTCTTAACCGCAAGGCCATCTCTCCAGCCCCTGTAATACCAGCTTTTAAAGAAAAGTTCCTTTTGACCCTTTCCCAGTTCTTTGGAGTTCACGGTAAGATATGCAGAGACCTTGAACAATCAGAGAAGGTCCACTTCTGTTTTTCATTTTTTTAAATATTTTTATTTATTTTTTACATGTATGAATGTACTGTCTGCATGTAGGTTTGTGCACCCGTGTCATGCAACCTAGACTTATACTTTTAATCAAGTTTCACAAATAGGACTGTGACTGTCATTTCTACAGCTGTCTCATATTGGTTATTTAGGGTAATCTGTGGCATCTCTGTGAATCAGAGACACAAAGGTGCTTGTGCCTGCATTTATGAATGTGAAGAATTCTCCGTTCACAAAATGCAGAAGCTGTGACCAGCACAGTCTGACCTGGACCCAAGCACACATTAGTAACCAAAGCCCCTTGACTGCCTATAAGGTTTTTATTGGAGGGGGGGATCAGGGGTGTTTCAGAATCGCTGGGAAAAGCAGCAATGCATGCTAGTTAATTTTCCTACCCAAGATGTAAGGGCTTCATAGAAGAAACTTATTGTCCCAGAGAACAGCAACTCAAGATGTTACCATGTAGAGCCTTCCCCCATTCTGCATGAAAAGCAGAATGTTATAAATGTTATAGACATTTAGGCCTTATTCAAGACCAGAGAAAATTCCCAGGAAGTAACGCTCCTTAGAAAGAGTTGTCCTTTTAGCTGAATCCTTCCCTGTACTCATGCTTGTCAGTGGCTTGTGTCACTATGGATGGTGAAGGCTGCTTTAGTAAGCCTTGCAGCCAACCATTCCTTATACTGGTTTTTTTTTTTTTTTTTTTTTTTTCCTGTAGGGTCTATGGGTTCACTTGGACCCTATCCAAGTTCTCTGATCCATTTAGTTCATAAATTCTATTTTTTCCAAGACACTTGCATCTCCTGCTTGATTTTCAGTTCCAGGAAGTTTCACTCACAATGATTAGGCAAAAGTGAAATGTCTTATGTAGACAGCAGAGCCCTTTGGCACCTCTCTTATTCATTGATTTTTATACCAAAAACATTCACTGGGGAGCATGGGGTGCAAAGAGCAAAGGTGACCTGATGTTCGAGGTAGAAGGACTGACTACTTGGCCCTAGGTGACCCATTGTCAGGTGCTCTGTGTGAGTCCGTTTTCATCTTACACAATTAGGGAGCAGTGTTGCAGAAGTAACTGCCCAGGGATGCTAAAGGGGAACTGATAGTGTTTGGGCATGGGAGGAGAAGGACCCAGAGAGGGGGCGTTTTGGGCAGAGACACCCAGGAGAAGTGGAAAAGTAAGTCATGATTAAGGCTGGCCCAAACTTTGTTATTTAAAGCAGTTCTGGCCCCCTGCCAGGGGCTGTAGTTAGTGAGGGTTCCTTGAGCCAGTACCCAGCATACTAGCGGCCCCAACTCTGTACCACAGCTGTGCAGAGGGCCCTTGGCCGCTGAGGTGTAGCTCTTTCTATTTGTCACAGCCTCTGCTCATATAGGTCCAGAGGATCCTGGCTCTGTGATCTTCTCTGGATGGTTCATGTGCATGGTACTTATTCAGGATAGTTTGTTTGTTCTTGGTTAGGTGCACACCTAGGCTTCTAAATAACTACATTGAAAACACTTGATTATTCAGTCAGTGCAGTGATTCATTATCTCTCTCTTTCCTTTCTATCATTTATTTATGGATAGCTATTTATTTATTTGTTTGCTTATTTGTTTATTTATTTATTGACAGGGTCCCATGTAGCTTAGGATAGCTCCCTATGCAGCCAAGGATGGCCGTCTGCCTCCATCTCCCAATACTGGAATTATAATCATGAGCCACCATGGCCTGCTAGTATAATGATTTTCAAATGGGGTTCTAGAAAGTTCCTCTGAGAGTAACTGAAGGAGCAAGATCATCAGTCTCTTACTTGCTTGTCAGTCAAGATCATTGGTGCTATCTAGTTTTTATGTCACAGATCTACGTAGAATATACTTTTTTAACCAAAATCTACTTGAAAACAGTAAAATATCTCATGGGGGAATTTTCTTTGGTAAAATTCTACAGAGGAAGATATGTGGTCTTCCCACATCCTGGACCTCAGCTGTGGGCAACAGGTCACCTCCGCCAACACTGAATGCCACATCAGTGACTGAGCAGTCAGTCCATCAGGAAACTTACAGACCTATCTTAAAATATGTCCCCACTTGGGTTGTTTCTACCTAGGCTTTGACTTCAAGACCTGCAATGTGCTAGTGGCTTTGGAGCAACAGTCCCCAGATATTGCCCAGTGTGTCCACCTAGACAGAAATGAGGAGGATGTTGGTGCAGGAGATCAGGTATGTCAAATCTTGAGTGAGGAGAGGAGAGGGTATGGTGATTTCACTCCAGTGTAGTTTATCTTGGACTGGGATGTGACTTGAGAGGAGAAGCGAGCTGGGAGATTCATGAGAAAAGGCTTAATACTGGTGGATAGTCATCATCTTAGAGAGCTGGAGAGAAGCATGCCCAGAGTGAGTGGACTACTGTTACCTGGCAGCAACACCGGGCTATGGCTATGAGAGGCCACATGTGGGCTCATCTCCTCCTTCCAGAGCCTTGCGGGTCAGGGACAATGTCTTCCACTTCCCAAATGGCAGATGCAAAGTGTTCTTGATATAGAGTCCCCAATAACTGTTCCCACACCAATCAGTGTGAGATTTAGAGAAAGCTGTTCCCCAGCTAGTATAATATGGGTGTCCTGTTGCAGGGTTTGATGTTTGGTTATGCTACCGATGAGACAGAAGAATGCATGCCCCTCACCATTATCCTCGCTCACAAACTCAACATCCGGATGGCAGAACTGAGGCGCTCTGGTGTCCTGCCCTGGCTGAGACCCGACTCTAAAACTCAGGTGAGCTGCATCCTTGGCCCCTTGCGGAGAGTTCTTAGCAGGAACTTCAAACATCCCAAATCCTCTTGGTTCTGGCCACTATTGTCCTTATTTGCCCTAATGCCTTTTTTCAATCTATATTTATATTGAATATTTGTGCATTTCATACAATAGATCTTAGTCATATTTATACCCATCTCTCATAGCATCCCCCCCACACATACAGTGGATTTCATGTATTCTGTCACATACATTAAGTTCTGTCCAGTCAAGCAGTTTTACCCAGCTGTCCCTTGGTGTGAGTCCACCCACTGGAGTCTGGTCAACCTATCGGGTGTCGTCACTCCCTTAAAGAAGATCCATCACCCAGCAGTGATCAGCTGCCAGTAGCTATGCAGCTAAGGTTGAGGTCTCCTGCCCATTTCCCCAGCTCTATGCTGGTTGTTGTCTGATTGAGTGTGCCCGAGTCTTGTACACACTGTCACCATTGTTGTAACTTCATATGAATAAGTTCCCAGAAGCCTTTTAAAAATTTGTGTATTTGTTTTATTTTTGAAATTTATTCTTTCATAATTTTAAACATATGTATAATGTATTTTGATTTTCCTTGACTCCCACCCACCCTTTCTTCTTCCTAACAATTTCCCCTTCCTACTTTCATGTCTTTGTGTGTGCCCTCCCCCACTTGCATGAGCATGGGTGGGGGGTTATTTACTTGATCAGGGGCTACTTACCAGTAGCAACACCACTGAGGGATAAGACTCTTCCTTCCCATTACTTGCCTATAGCTCCTTAGGGAGTGTGTGGGGGCCTTATAGGACCCTCTTCCATACATGATGGAATGTAGATGGGTCCAGGCTTGCGCAGATCACCATAGCTGCTAAGAGTTCATGGATGCAGCAGTCGAGTCATGTCTAGAAGACAGCATCTATCAGCACTCCTCCGGGATCATGCATTCTTTCTGTCCCATCTTCTGCCATGTTCCCTGAGCTTTGGAGGGGGTGATGTAGATGTCCCACTTATGGCTGAGCACTCAACAGTCATTATTCTTGGCCCCTTGCCCAGTAAAGAGTCTCTGCATTAACCATTGTCTGTTGCAATGGGAGCGTCTCTGATCAAGGATGAGACAACACTAATCTAGGAGTGTAAACATGAATATCCAGAAGGCAGCCCGACACCATGTCTGCCTAGCAAAATGACAGTGATAGTTCCTCCCATATGGCCTATGATCTCCCTAGCCATGGAATTTTGACCAGGTTTACAGTACCAGGCATGAACTCCTTTGGTAGAATGGGCTTCAAACTGGTCGGCTACCCACAAAGGACTCATGCCACTTTTAAGATGGAATTCTGAACGTCTGGGCACCCAAAGCATTATTGATTTTGAAAAGAGTCATCTGCGAACTGCTTCAGGCTAGGTTTAACTCCCACCCCCACCCCTATTATAAGTTTTTAAATTCAGACAAGATCTTTTTTCTCCTTGTCATATGTAGACTTAGACAATTCCTTAATTCCTGCCACAGACTTGCTTCACTGGCTCTGGACATTGTGGTCCCTGCCTTTATGCACATGTAGATCTCCCCATGTTGAACAGGCTGTCTTCGCTCTCAGTATCTCGCTGGGGCCCCTTTGCTTGCCTGTGTTTCTCATAACATGCTTTACCTTTGACATGTCCAGTTCCAACACCCTGGGCCCTGACCTCCTGCTTCCTTGCTGCGTTGAAATCCATTTCTATTTGAAGGGCAGTGCTGGCGCAGACATCAGCACACATGGAGATCCCTTTCATTCTTCAGTCTCCTGATGGCCCTTTGCCCTGGCTCCTCATCCGTGGTCCAAGGTGTGATGCCCCAAGGTCGTGGCCTTTCTTCCTCCACACTCTACTCCTCTAGTCAAGCACGTGGCTCCTAAATCTTCCAGGTCTGGTCTCTCTAAATCAACAACCCTAAGTTCTCACTCACCCTGCAAGCACATGTGCCTGAAAGCCTACTGAGTGCTCAGCTGAGCAACGGGTAGAGCATGATCTGTCCCCGGGTGTTGCCTGGTCTCACCTGTCTCCACTCTGCCCGTGCTCCAGGTTTAGAAAAAGCCCATCTTCACACCTGGCCACCACCAGATAATATTCCCTTCTGCCCCAGCCACTTGGAATTGCTCTACATGGCTCTTAAGGCCCACCGTGGTACATGAGTTTCTCTTCTGTTACTCTGTCTACCCAGAGATACATCCTCTTCACACTACTCACAGGGCAGAGGCCCCACATTCACTGTACCTGGGGAAAGGGGGTGTGCTTGTGGCCTCAAGAGAACTTATTCTCAGAGCTTCCTGTGTGGTTCATGAGACTCCCAAGGGAGACGCCAGCATCTCTCAGGTATTATTGCAAGTTGTGGGACAAGAGAGATAACATGGAGACTGTGGTGCTACCAAAAGAAAGCACAGGGCTGTTGGCGTGCCCTGGCCCGTCATGCACTGGAGTTGTGCTTCAATTTTTGAATCAGGGTGGAGCTTTATGGAAAAGGCAATCCCAGAGTGGGGCTGGGAAGGAGGCACCTGAGGGCTTCCCTCAGGCGAGAGAGGAGCAGCTATGGGGCCTGCTGCTGTAGGAAAGACAAAGACCCTGTTCATTTTGCCTGGAAAAGACAGAGAAGGTTTCCTTCTCTCGGGAGCATCAAGAGAAAGGGAAAAAAGGAGTCTAGCAGGAGTCTCGTGAGCAGCCCCAGGAGGAGTGAAGGCAGGGCTCTGCCCTGTGAGCCGCCCCACCCTTGGCGTCAGGAGGATGGATCTCTGGGTGACTGGAGAAACAGGACAGAACCTCGTGCACCACACTTGGCCTTGCAAGGATGCACTGAATTCTCTTAGATGGCATAATAGATGCAGTGGTTGGCTTCATTCCCTGTCACAGGGGCCCATGAGCCAACTCTAGTTATTGAGAGTGGGCACCTGCTGGTAGCACTCTGCAGGGCTTTTGTAGCTGCCCATGGGCAGCTCAGGTACCTCCTTGCACCCCCTCCATGCAGGGAGCACTATGTTAGGATCAGTAGGAACAGTGGCCAGCCTTTCCTGCAAGCTCTTCGTAAAGGATTTCCATCGTCTCCTGTGTTGACTGTGAACAGGATGAGTCCTTCCACCTGAACAAATCCTTGCTGCTGATATTGAGAATCGGGGTGGCAATAAGATGGCTATTTTTGTACCAGGTCAGAGCTCTGTTTTCCATAGTGTATTTTTCTCCATATCTGCTGACATGTGGAGATAAGAGCAGAGCTTGGGGCCCTTTGTTCTGCCACCCTGTTCCAGAAGTCCTGCAAGGACACAGCGTGGCATTTGCCTGGTGGTGGTAGAGTCATTGGGGCTCAGAGGAGACCAGCCAAGTTGGGGAAGTTCCTCAAGCCTTCACCTCCGCCCGCTGCTCCCTGAGGTAACTGACTCGAGAGCTTGCCGCAGGTCTCCTCTCTTGGGAGTCTCCCCCCTACTCCGGCTCCCCATCAGGGGACCCCATGCATAGGCAGTGCAGGATGTAAGCGTCCTCAGTGACTATACATCGGCCCATCTCACCAGGACTGGGCAGCTCTCTCCATCTGGATCTCACTATATTGCTTTTTGGACCAACAGGACACGGAGCAGGAGTGTGATATGAACTCCATTTTGCTCTGTTTGATCTTACCCGAATGACTGAGAAGTGATGGATGGACTGTACGTTGGATGGATGGCTGAGGTGCCCTGGGCAGGTAGATACCTTGCTGCAGCACAGACCTAGCAAGGTACTGCTCATAGCAAATTTCCGACTGGGCCCTATGGTGGAAAACAACCTTGTACCAGCTTACCAGCTGGCAAACATCCCTACTTAGGGACAGACACACTCCTATAAGCAACTTATGCCCCCAAGCCCTCCAAAAACTTCTCTAATAGGAATATACTGTGTCAGGCAGCATGGAGCTCAGCACATGGCTCAGAGTCTTAAGGAGCTATGAAGGTGCAAGTCAGGCCTCAGCAGTTGTGTGTTTCCTTGACCAAGGTGCTTGCATTCCGAAACCTCAGCTTTCTTGACTGTAGACTGGGGTAGCAATGGCTCCTCGTGTTTGGCATGGCTTCTAGCACACAAAGCTTGCTTAACCATTGTTGCTTTCTTTCTCCATCTGTGTATGCTAGCCTTACCACCTACTCCTTCTTTGTAAACCCAGGGGCTCGGCTGATTTTGTTTGTCATGCAAGATGACATCCCAACGGCATGTCATTAGAGAGCAGGGTCTCTAGAGAGCACTTTGGGAAAAGCTTTAGATCAGGCTGAGCAGGGTCTGGCTCTCGGGCCTTTCATAAACCAGCTGTGTGACATCAGACAAGTTGTTTCACATTGGATCTCTTTGATTATCTCATTTGTGACCCGGGGGTAGTGATACCTCCCTCTCTGTGATGTCATACATCTTAACTGGTGGTGCACAGCATAGGCACAGAGCTGGCTGGAGCAGAGGTAAACCTTTGATGCGCACTCCATGACCGGCAGGGGTGCTTCTTCCCAGGCACACATTGATCTTCCTTTCTTTTGGCAAAGTACCCAGACACTGGGTGTTCAGAGCTTGATTTCCCTAAACCTTGGCTACCCCTATAGTAGGCAAAGTTTCTGGTCCCAAAGCACTTCTGGGATCCTTCACTGAGAATGGTGGGCTACCTGCCAGGCTCCTCCCCTCTGTGTACCAACAAATATGGTTCTGTCCAAAGACCCTTCTTGACCCTTCATAGTCCAGGTTCAAGGTAGCCTTGTCTCTGCCAGTGACACGTGGACTGTGAATTCCTTTGTTCACTGGTAAGGACTGGCTCCTCCGGCCCAAGGTCCATGGACAGTTGCAAGAGGGTTTTGGTCAGAAATAACCATTGGCACCAGCAGCCTCTGAAGAAGGGGAGGAATCTAGGGGTCACGGTTGAGTGGGAGTGCCACGTGTGGAAATTGCTATGCTTTGTGCTGTCACCCACAGTACTGGGCAAATTTCCAAAGTTTCAAATGTGTCATATTGAGTCTTAAAAAGCCTGTGGGGACAAGAGGGCCTGCCTGGCCTCAGGAAAGCTTGCCTGCCTCCTAGGCATCTCTTCCTGTCTGCTGTGTGCTCTCAGCTCAGGCCTGGGACTCACAGTATCTCCCCTGATGGACAGGTCACAGTTCAGTACATACAGGATAATGGTGCAGTCATCCCCATGCGCATCCACACCATCGTCATCTCCGTGCAACACAACGAAGACATAACGCTGGAAGCCATGCGTGAGGCCCTGAAGGAACAGGTGATCAAGGCTGTGGTGCCAGCCAAGTACCTGGACAAAGACACCATCTACCACCTGCAGCCAAGTGGGCGGTTTGTCATCGGAGGTCCCCAGGTGCGCATGTGAAGAAGTGGGCATATCCATGAGAATCACATACTTAGGCCTGCTTGGCCCTCCCACCCTGTTATTCCAAATACCTTCATGCCTGCCCATCACCACCATCCTCTATCTGCTCCATTAAGCACTCACTCAACACTACATTGTTTGCTAATGGCTGACTCCCGGGCAGCACTAGCTAAGCACTTGGCATGGCTGGCTCCAGCTCTTATGGGAAAGAAGGCAAAGCTGGGAGCTTATCAAAGTGGAGACAGACACATTGTCCCTTTCTCCTGTACGCACACAGGAATGAGGAGGTGGGCATTGGCAGAATGCCATATTTGAGTGTGTTATCACAACCTTGAGAGCCTCATAGCAAGCTCTGTGAGTCAGTGGGATGGGCCAAACTGGAGATCAAATTCATCATTTTCTTGAAGGATGTTTCAAAGGCCTAGAACATATAACCATTAAATGTGTGTCTCTGTGTAGGACAGTTATGGCAGAATGCATAATCTGGGCTGGGGTGGAGGGGGAAGGGAAAGGGGAATATGCATGAACTAAATTGAAAAATGATGTCTGAAATACACAAAACATCAATAAAAGCACAAAAAAAGAAAAAAATAAATGTGTATCTCTAAACAAGATCAGAGTAACTGGGCTCTACCCAAGTCATTTAATTTAGTCTCCCTCCCCCTTTCAAAGGCATCTTTTGAATTCCCGTTGCAGAGAGCACATGGGAAGTGAGTGAAATTGAATTTGCTGGCAATAGCCAGGGCTGAAGCCCAGAGCTGTTTATTACAGTGCAATTCCTGCCATGCGTGAACCTCTCCTTATAATGGACTAAAAAGTGAAGGCACGGCCCCAGATGACCTCTGGCATGGCTTCTGCACTGTCCAATGAGCCTTTCACAGGTTACTTTATTTCCATAGCTGGTCAGTGTCAGGAACTGGGATGAGAGCTTGTGGCTTCTGCCTGATTGATTATAAGGGGTTTTCAGGCCATCCTCTCTAGGGCTTCTGCCTGATTGATTACAAGGGGTCTTCAGGCCATCCTCTCTAGGGCTTCTGCCTGAGTACAAGGGGTCTTCAGGCCATCCTCTCTAGGGCTTCTGCCTGATTGATTACAAGGGGTCTTCAGGCCATCCTCTCTAGGGCTTCTGCCTGATTGATTACAAGGGGTCTTCAGGCCATCCTCTCTAGGGCTTCTGCCTGATTGATTACAAGGGGTCTTCAGGCCATCCTCTCTAGGGCTTCTGCCTGATTGATTACAAGGGGTCTTCAGGCCATCCTCTCTAGGGCTTCTGCCTGATTGATTACAAGGGGTCTTCAGGCCATCCTCTCTAGGGCTTCTGCCTGATTGATTACAAGGGGTCTTCAGGCCATCCTCTCTAGGGCTTCTGCCTGATTGATTACAAGGGGTCTTCAGGCCATCCTCTCTAGGGCTTCTGCCTGATTGATTACAAGGGGTCTTCAGGCCATCCTCTCTAGGGCTTCTGCCTGATTGATTACAAGGGGTCTTCAGGCCATCCTCTCTAGGGCTTCTGCCTGATTGATTACAAGGGGTCTTCAGGCCATCCTCTCTAGGGCTTCTGCCTGATTGATTACAAGGGGTCTTCAGGCCATCCTCTCTAGGGCTTCTGCCTGATTGATTACAAGGGGTCTTCAGGCCATCCTCTCTAGGGCTTCTGCCTGATTGATTACAAGGGGTCTTCAGGCCATCCTCTCTAGGGCTTCTGCCTGATTGATTACAAGGGGTCTTCAGGCCATCCTCTCTAGGGCTTCTGCCTGATTGATTACAAGGGGTCTTCAGGCCATCCTCTCTAGGGCTTCTGCCTGATTGATTACAAGGGGTCTTCAGGCCATCCTCTCTAGGGCTTCTGCCTGATTGATTACAAGGGGTCTTCAGGCCATCCTCTCTAGGGCTTCTGCCTGATTACAAGGGGTCTTCAGGCCATCCTCTCTAGGGCTTCTGCCTGATTGATTACAAGGGGTCTTCAGGACATCCTCTCTAAGGCTTCCGTCTGATTAATTACAAGGGGTCTTCAGGCCATCCTCTCTAGGGATTCTGCCTGATTGATTACAAGGGGTCTTCAGGCCATCCTCTCTAGGGCTTCTGCCTGATTGATTACAAGGGGTCTTCAGGCCATCCTCTCTAGGGCTTCTGCCTGATTACAAGGGGTCTTCAGGCCATCCTGTCTAGGGCTTCTGCCTGATTGATTACAAGGGGTCTTCAGGACATCCTCTCTAGGGCTTCTGCCTGATTACAAGGGGTCTTCAGGCCATCCTGTCTAGGGCTTCTGTCTGATTGATTACAAGGGGTCTTCAGGCCATCCTCTCTAGGTATTCTGCCTGATTACAAGGGGTCTTCAGGCCGTCCTCTCTAGGGATTCTGCCTGATTACAAGGGGTCTTCAGGCCATCCTCTCTAGGGCTTCTGCCCCATCCAGCATTCAGGGGCTCTCATTCTCATCACGTTTCTTTCCTCCTGCAGGGGGATGCAGGTGTCACAGGCCGCAAGATTATTGTGGATACCTATGGCGGATGGGGCGCTCACGGCGGTGGAGCCTTTTCTGGAAAGGACTACACCAAGGTGGACCGCTCGGCAGCATACGCTGCCCGCTGGGTGGCCAAGTCCCTGGTAAAAGCAGGTCTCTGCCGGAGAGTGCTGGTTCAAGTAGGTTGCCCTTCTGACTATGATCCCACCTTCCTATCCCTGCTGAGGGCCCCAGCCAAGCCTAGAGTAAAGAGACATTAGTCAGGTGGGAAAGCTACCTGGTTCCCATTGTTTGTGGTACTGTTTATATTGTGTTGGCCACATGTAGCTGGGGGTCTGGTAGCTGGGGAAGGAGAACAAGTTTCAGGGAGAAAGCATACCCAAAGAAGGGCTACCAGGCAGGTGAGGTGGGGGGGTGGTTTTAGAGACCAAGTGTGATTCGTGCTGCCCTGCCTCCTGAGGATCTGAGTCCCTGAGCTGGCTCTCTCTGGAAGGTGTCCTACGCCATTGGTGTGGCAGAGCCTCTGTCCATTTCTATCTTCACCTACGGGACTTCTGAGAAGACAGAGCAGGAGCTGCTAGAAGTGGTGAATAGGAACTTTGACCTCCGGCCTGGTGTCATTGTCAGGTAAAAGTGCCACCGTGCCGCTGTTGCATGGGACCTTGCCCCTTCCCCACCCAGATGGACACCTCAATTGAAAGGACTTCCCAGCCTCCCATAGCAGGAGGGTTTCAAATACCCGACCCACCAGCACAGTGCACAGGCCAGGCTTGGGATGTCAGGTGTTCAGGCGAGGTCCCTGCTGGGCCAGCAGACGCTAACCCTAGTGGGGCCCTCTTTGAGTAACCAAGGCATCTCAGGCCAGACGGCTGGTATATAGTCTGCAACCCCATTCCTACATGCTCTCATGCCTCCCTGTTCCCTGGTGCTTGGCCCTGAGAGAGCTGGCCCAGGCCAGTGGAGTGGAGTGGAGATAGTACATCAGGGGAGTTCAAGTCCTAGCCTGGTGTATTAGTGCTCAGCTGTCTCTAAACCTCTGAGCCTACACAGCAGGAAGGGCTGTGGTGTGCATAAGATGCCAGGGTGGGTGCTGAAGCTCCAGCCAGGACCATCCCTAGAACCTGTAACGTGCAGAAGAAGAACCTCACCCTTTCCCATGTTAAAACGACCTTCGCTTCTCCTGACCATGCAGGGACTTGGATCTGAAGAAGCCAATCTACCAGAAGACCGCATGCTACGGCCATTTTGGGAGAAGCGAGTTTCCCTGGGAGGTCCCCAAGAAGCTTGTGTTTTAGAGCTGGCGGGAGGCCTAGCCTTCACCCCATAAATTCCCCTTCTCCAGCCTCCCAGATCCCGAGTCTCCCAGCTCCTCCTGGAATGCCTTCTCTGCTTCATCCCTCAGGATGAAGTCAGCTCCTTCTCATTTTCCCCATCCAATAGTTGACAGCCACCTGTCGTTGTCATTCCCAGTGATTTCCTGGTGCTGGGGATCAAATCTCCTGCAAGGATAGTGACAGTATTTCCTGCCCATCTGCCAGGTGAGGGCTATGTTGATTTCGAGGAAAAGCCACCCGTGCCAGGTGTGAACTGCTCCCTGACCTCCTCCCATTCATAGTCTGAACCTGACCAGCCCATCTCCTCCTCCCTCCTGGGCACATGCCCAGAGTAATGTGTTGCACAGAACACCGGTCTCCTATTCACAACTGCAGCCAGGCTGCTAGAACCAGGGCCTTCTCTCAGGGGTCGGGCTGGACATCTGCCAGGGTTGACATGGCTATTGTCTCGTGAACATTGGCAGTGTGCGAGGGGCTGAACCAGGAACTGCTGCTGCGTGTTCTTCACTGCAACATGATAAGGCAGGACCTTTATTATCCCCATTGAGAAATGGGGAAACCAAGACACAAAGCATCTTTTTAGCTTTCACAAGTTTCCACAGCTACATGTGTCAGAGTCCAGAAATGAATCTAGCTTTGACTCTGCAACCCGCATCCTCCCATCCCAAGCCAGAAATAGTTCTGAGTAGTGACCAAGTAGGTTGACATAGGACTGTGACTTCTGTCCTGAAGGTCTGCTTCCTGGGAATTAAGGGATGAACCCAGTGGCCTCTGGTGAGCCCTCGTAGTGCTCTACAAAGTCAGGATGGAAACTTAAGCATGCCTCACTTGTTCTAGAAGGTTGGAGGCAAGCTGGGCATCTTGGCCTGTCAGGCTGGGCTTGAGTCTGGAATTAAGAAAGAGCTTCATGGTCTTAGTCCAGGGTGTGGATCCGCTGGCCATGGGGTCTAATCACAGCCAACTCCACATAATGCCCCCGTTCCTGAGGAAGACCTTGTCACACCACAGGCCCCTGGCCCCTGGCAGGAGACAGGAGCCCTGTGCCTTTCAAAGCTTTCTCCTTCCCTGGCTCATGCTGTGAATATTTCTGGGAAAGTAAATGACCCAGGGCTGGTCTCCCAGAGGTTGAGAAGTTGCCCAAGATGGCATGAGAATCTGCCTTTGCCCAGCAGCCTTTGAAGGCATGTCTGCCCACCAAGGTCCTAGAAGCTGTATGCTTCTATGCTTTCCCACCAGGGCAGGCACGACCTATCCCACCTGGCCCAGCCTGGGCTTCCCACAGTTCCCAGGGACACAGGCTCAGGAAGGGGCCTCCACAATCACAGGAGAGCCCTGGGGACCTGGCCTCTTTCTGGGCTTGTGGGACTGGTTCTAGCTGGGAGAAGAGCTTCAGCAGCTTCATTTAGAGAGATCTCTGCTTCAACCAAACCACAGAAACCCCAGCTCTCCCTTCCTACCAGGGCAAGGGAATTGCAGAAGGGAAAATAGCTGAGCCCTAATTGTCCTCAAACTTCTATGTAACACAGAAGTTGGGGGCTCTCCACTGGGCTCTTGTTTGCCCAGGAGCCCATGGTCCTTACAGCAGAGGGAGGCTCGGGTGTGCTAGTTGGCTGAAGTCCTGTAACTTAGGCTGTAAACAAAATGAAAAATCAGAATTTTATGTTTCCTCTATCCCTTAGAGAAATGAGATTATTTTTTGTGTCAACATTTCATAGGAAACCAAAGCCTTTAACTGTTAATAGTTCCAGTTAGAATGATTAATAAAAACTTGGGGAACAACTACCCTGTGCTTGGTGTGTGTGTGTGTGTGTGTGTGTGTGTGTGTGTGTGTATGTGTGTGCTCTCCAGGGCATATGCTATGCATAGAGTCCAGAGGAAGACTTTGGGTATCTTCTGTCACTTTCTGCCTTATTCCCTAGAGACAGTGTTTCCCACTGACGCTGGAGCCAGGCTTGTAGACACCAAGCCCCAGGGATCCTCCCGTCCTCTTGTCTTAATCAACCCTCTCCCCCACAGTGCCAGAGTTATACACCCTGCTTTTTACACAAGTGCTGAAGATTCAAACTCGGGTCCTCATGCTTGCACGGCAGCTGCCCTTCCCCTCTGAGCCATGTCTCCAGTCCCACTGTACTAGGATTCTGTCTGCAGAACTCCAAAGATGCTCCTTTGTGAAGCAATGCTGATTCTCTGGCCCACAGTAAAGCTGGATACTGTCAAGGTCACTGGAACCCTAGAATGTTTGGGACTTCCTCCAACCACCCTGGGCCAAGGTTTTGTCCACCTGTCGGATCCTGTGTTGTCACTACCTTGCTGTATTTGCTCCATGTCCCTCTGAAGTAGAGATTCATAGGAACTCCTCTTATAGCCATCAAACCCTGGGGCTATGTGGGACATAGAAAACTGGAGCCATGCGGCTCCAGGCTGCCTGGGAGCCCCATTTTCTCTAATGGTGGGTGTGCTGGTGGCTGAGATCCTGTAACTTAGGCTATGTTCCTGCCCACTGATGAACAAAGGGGACAGGAGTGTGGCCTGGGTGCCGTGTTGGCCACTGGCTCTGTCTCCATGTGTTCTTGACATAAAGCATGACCGCCACTTGGCATTGGTGTGTCCTCTTCTTCTGCCTCTTCCTGCATATTATACACAGTAGGCTGCCTATGAGGTGGGCGCTGTGGAATGGCTGAGCCAACCACTGAAGTGGGAGCCAGTGAGAGAGTGAATGGGTGTGGCCTGCAGAGATGTGCCCAGCCTTCCGAGCCCAGGCACCTGTCTCCCCTTCCCACTTCTCACATCTTCAGCTGTGACAGAATAACCAGATGACTCTTCATTAGAAGACTGTCTCAATTGTGGCCCTAGTCACTGTGTCCTGGAGGCTTGTTTATAGCAAGTGGAAAGCTGGGAATTGAAAAGTTTCCCAGGAACAAGTAGTGGGAACTTACTATGTAGACCAGGCTGGCCTTGAACTCACAGAGATCTACCTATCTCTGCCTCCGGGGTGCTGGGATCAAAGGCCTGCACCACCACGCCCAGCAGGAGTGTATTCTTGAAAGGGATATTGGGAGCCCAGCTTGGTGTTCCCTCTTCTGCTTCTGGGTTGCCCTGGGGGACCAGCTTTGCTGCACCACCTACTCCCCACCATGATGCCCACTTTGCTCCAGACCCAAAACTAGCACAGCCAACCTCAGATGAACCCTTTGAAACTGTGAGCCAAATACACTTTCCCTCCTCAGAAGTCTTCAAGCATCTGGTCCCAGGGAAGGAAGCTGACAAATGCATAACTGTTTCCTCTTCTGAGAGCTGGATGCTGTAGCCAGAACCCTAAAGCTCATGATCTTTGGCCGAGATCCTGGAGGCTGAGGGAAGTCTCATATGTCCTGCACTGGAGATACAGACCTGAGACAAAGAAAAGAGAAGATTGGGCAAGCCCAGGCTTCTAGACATAGATCCTCAGGGAGTAGATGACCCAGGCTGAGGGCTGTCAAGGAGCATTTGACCCACTCTCTGAGCCTGTGAGGGGGCTTCCTATGGCCATGAAGGCCTCACTCTGTTCCCAGCACACCCCCATGCTAGCAGACAGGCTTTGCTGCCCTCCCTCTCTGTACCTTCCTTCCAAAAGCTTGCTTCTAGTGAACCAGTAGTGAGTGGGCTTCACAGCAAGGGAATATCCTCTACCACACTCTTCTCCAGGGGACTTCTGAACTGGCTTCAAAGGGATTGTTGTCCTCTCCCTTCAGTGACGTGGAAACTCCCAAGCACAAGATATACGTCCCCTCCAGGCTTCACTGAACCTCAGAATGACCCTGCTGGGCCAAATCTCTGCTCACCATAATGTCCACCATAATTTCTTACTTTTATCTAACAGTTTATGAAATATCAATAGGTATAATATCACCTTAAAATGTGTCCTTTTTCTGAAATTGCATCTCAAGAGTATAAATTTATGGAGAGAATTTAATAAATTGTGCTTATTCAACTTATTCAAACTATGATTTCTAGAACATATGAGGCATTAATTTTAATTAAATGACATGGTGCACTGTTTCCTTTTGTAGGAAGGGTTCAGCCAGAGGCATTAGAAAGTCAGAACACTCTGGGCTCATGTGTCCATGTGGGTTAGTGAAAGGAAGTGGCTGTTTGTAGCTTTGCACGGGTGTCATTTGATTCAATCATGCTCAGATTGGGTGGCTTTGTGAAGGATGGGTGTGTGGAATGAGGGACCCAGAGGAGTCCTGCTGCTCTAGGCTCAGCAGAGTTGCTCCCCTGTGGCCATCAGGGTACTGGTTATAGTAAGACTGAGCTCGGTTTCCCATGGAAGGAGAAGGTGGTTATTTTCTTGGATTTCAAAGCAGCTTTTCTCCACCTAACCATGCTCATGAGCTAAAGGCTTTAGGGCAGCCATGCCATGTTTATAGTGTCCACAGCCTCAGGACCAAGAGTAGAATGTGAGAGCTGATATTCCCAGTACACCAGGACCAAGCATGTCCAGGGCTGGGTGCCCTGTGGACAGACTAAGGCCAGAGACTCTGGTTCATATGGTATGCAGTCTTGGGAGCTGACAAGTAGCCCAGGGCCACTGCAAAGTGGAAGGCCGAACTGAGGCTGACCCATGGCTGTGGCCATTATTGGCAGACCCTGCATTGGAGGCTCCAGAACCTCAAAAGAATCTCAGAAGCCAAGAAGATGAGGTCTATACCAGGTTCCATAACCTGAAGGCCTTGGCACCTCTGGAAATTTGCAGAACCTCGACAAAACTGTTCCCCTATATGTTACAGGGAGAAGACAGACCTTGTCTGGAGATGAGTCAGGAGAGAGATGTGGTAGACAGAAAGGGTCTCACTAGTACTTAGCACTCGGTGCTCCACAGTGGACAGTGCTTCCTATTAGCCTTCTCCGGGTTCACAGCACTGATCTGGCCTCTTGGGAGAACAGGGATGGGTGGCAGGCAGGAGAGATCCGACAAAGGGAGGCATGAAGAACAAAAACTCTTCCTATCAGATTACGGAGAGGAGAATTCACTGGGGACTTAGAGAAGCACCCCCCACCTCCTGTCGTGTTAGGACTCCTGAGGTAAAGCATCCTCTGTGGACCTGGAATGGATGAACACGGCAGCACTGAATGTCTGGACAGCTCTTCATTGGCTTCATTTTCCCATACAACCAGCAGAGGGCAGAGCTGACCCACACAATCCCTGTGGAAAGGCAGAGCTCATTTTACAAAGTTCCATTCATTCCAGGAGGCAGGCTGAGCCCATGCCATTTGTGTGTTAATTTGCCTATCCACCCAACAAGGGTTCCTGGGGCCTCTGTGTATCTGTTCTCACCCCTGCTCCAGTCCTACAGAATGCTCCATTGTTGAGGGAGTCATTTTCTGAGGGGGTGTGACAACATATAAAAATCCCATTCCATGCGATGCTTGCCACCACTGTCTGTCAGCTAGGAACTATCTGCCCTTATAGCCAATTTACAAATGTCAGAACTGAGGCTTGTTGAAAACCCGATATGGTCAATGAATAACAGAGCCCAGTAGAGTGTGGAGAGAGTCCATATGTGCATGAATTGTGTCTTCTCCCCGGACCTGCCCTGAGGTGCTAAACGGTCCAAGAACAGTTACTTGGGGTCTGAAGTTTTCTTCTTCATGGAGGAGAGCCATAAGCTTAGAAAGCAACCTTCTCCTGGGGCTTGCAGTTGTTGAGACACCAGCTCATATTCATCCCATGGCATAAACCGTGACATCTTAGAACTGTATAATCCTCCATTCATTCGGCATTGGCCTGTTTACTTTGAGCACAGTGGACCCAAGTGGGTGGGGACCCATGATACATGCAGCGAGGCCACCGGCAGCACCTCTCTTACCCTGGGAAGGACATCAAAGAGTGGAGATCAACTCTCTGCTGGATCGCTGCATCCTCCAGAGAAATAGTCAGCACTTCTGTCCCTGTTTCTGGGTTAGACCACCGTTCCCGTCTCCAGCTCATGGTTCTCTGTAGCTCTTGTTCCTTTGTGTTAATTCCAAGGGCTCTTCTGTTTGGGGACATCAGCCAAGTCCCCCCACGGTAGAGCCACCATTTTCCAGAGCTCCATAATTGCCAATTCAATACTGACTCATCCAGCCTGACCACAGTGGATGTGTAGGTGAGTGGGAACACAGAAACTCATTGAAAAAGACTTGCTATATGATTTCAGTTTTAAGAAGAACACTGTAAGGCTTGTTTCGTGTCTTGTCACGTGATCCATCCTGGGGATTGCTTCCTGTGCTGGTGAGAAGAATGCATGTTCTTTAGTTGCCGTAGAAGTGTTCTATGGGTGTGTCAGGTTCACTTGGTCAAATGTGCCATTGAACTCTGTTAAATCTTCCTGACCTCTGCTGGGTCCTCTGCAAGATCAACAAGTGCTCTCAACCTCTGAGCCATCTCTCCAGCCCTGGGCTTTACTTTCTTAATCCATTTGGTCACTCTGTTTTCTGGGGTTTTTTGTTTGATTTTGTTTTTGATGCACCTGCGATTGAACCTAATGTCTCATACTTGCTGAACTACCACTCACCTATGCCACATACCCTCCTTTTACTTTTCTTTTCAAAATGATATTTTATTTATTAAAATTATTTTTTGCCTTCTGCATTTGTCAGAAGAGGGAGGCGGCTCTCCTGGAATGAGTTATAGAAGATTGTTAGATGCTATGTGGGTGTTGGCAACCAAATCTAGGTTTTCTATAAGAGCAGCCAGTGCTCTTAACCACTGTGGCATCTCTCCAGCCCCTCTTTTTTTGATTCCTTGAGATGATATCACCCTAAAAATTTCACACTGGCCTTGAGTTCACTCTGTATCTCAAGCAAGCCTTGTGCTTGTAAGCCTTTTACTGAAGTCTACATAGCCAATATTATAGTCCTGCACCACCAAATTTTAGTCCTTTGACATTTAAGGTGATTTGTCAGTGGGTAAAAGGTTTGCAGATTCTTCTTTGGTTGGTCACTTGCTTGCTTTTCAGGACAGAACATCATTCTGTGGTCCAGGTTTTTCTTGAACTCAGGGCAATCCTCCTGTGTTAGTTTCCCAAGAACTGGAATTACAGGCATGAGCTGGCTAATAGATAAATGGTGAAATGAATGAACTGCTTATTCTTTATGCATTATCTAGCCTCAAGTGTTGTTATATAAACAGAAAACGAACTAATACACAAATCATAAAATTGTCCACTTGAAAGTATGTAAGACACACACACACACACACACACACACACACACACACACACACTGTTCACATGATGCCTGGTATGACCTCAGAACTACCAGCAAGAGAACCATTCCACATGCAGCCTCTTCTCCTTGAACATCCAGAACCAGGAGACAAGTATCCCATATGCCACTCATCAAAGAAGCTTCTCTTCACAACAAATGGAGGCTACTGTAGAATCCCACAACTGGTCAGACAGGGAGGTAAGAGCTGTTCCTTTAAACTCGGCAGTCCCTTCCCTGGACATTCCACTGTATCCTAGAGAGTCCTTGACAACCTTTGATGACATCATCCATCCTGTGGAGGCAGTTGACTCTTCTTGGAGCATTTGTTCAGTGCCTATAGACATGTTGGCAAGACTGACCAGGCTATTTGGGAGAGAGAATGGAGAGCGTAGTGAGAACAGAGAGAGGCTGCAGGAAGCTGGCCTTCAGTCTCTGGGGAGAACATCAAAGAAGAGATGGTCCTGGGGAAGGTGCAATGAGTTCTAGCAGTGAATGAGGAGGCTTCCTGGAGGAAGTTGGGCTTGAACTGGGTCTTTCAGGAATGAGACTATGGTCCTGGGAGCGCTGGGGAGCAGCTGGTCTTGGTTCCTGACAGTCAAGGATTCCAGAGCATTAGTTTTTCAGGTCAAAGTGCTGGGAACTGTCAAGGCTGCAACTCCCAAGTTGGGAGCACCTGGCTTTTACTCCCATTGGGTTAAGAGGACTGTAGGAGGCAGGGAAGGACTAAAAGGTGTTCCCCAGACAAGGAGAATAGCTTTCCTTTCACTGTGCTTTTCCTCAGACTTCTTTCTATCTGAACTGTTGCCCACTCTGGGGCAGGTCTCCCATCTGTTAATTCTCCCCTGAAAATGCCCTGACCACCCCACTCAGAGGTCTGACTGTTAGTTTCCAGCAGATCCAAGGCAAGGTCATAGTCAAGATGAAGCAACACACATTGGTTTTTGAGTGGAGGATACTTTTAGGGGAATGAGATTAAGAGGCTTGATTCAGCACCTACCTGGAATGCTGGCAAGTGCTGGGCCAAGTGCCTGGACCTGGACCCTCCTCCCATGAAAAACTGAGACCCCTTTAAACTAAATACCACCTTTTTGGGGTCTTTTTGAGACAAGGTCTCCCTTTAGTCCCAGCTGGCCTGGAGCTCACTCTGTAGGCCGGGCTAGCCTTGAGCCTTGAACTTGCAGAGATCTGCCAGCCTCTGCCTCCCAAGTGCTGGGATTAAAGGTGTGTGCTATCATGACTAAAGATGGTTCTTAGCTGCAATGTGGGTTCTGTGAATCAAGCCCGGCGAGTTCTGGGAATTGAACCAGGGTCCTCTGCAAGAGCAGTCAGTGCTCTTAACCACGGAGTCCCCTAAATGCCACCTATTGTCCTTGGGGATGTTTGGTTTGCTTGCACCATCAGCCCATGAGTCTGCAGAAGAGGGTAGTCAAAACTTTAAGAGCCAGAAAATAGGGATACCTGAACACACACACACACACACACACACACACGCACGCACGCACGCACGCACGCACACACACACACACACACACACACACACACACACACACGCACACACACTTAAAGCCAGCAGTCTGGGAAGCATATCACAGCCCTGCTTTAATATTTTCAGAGGTTGTTTTGTGATGCTTCCCATGGTCACATGCTAGGGTTAGAACAAGACACAAGACTGCCCCAGGAGGAGACTTCAAACATGACATCTTTCAGCCTAATAAAAAAATCATAAGCTGAAGATGCTAAAACCTATGATATATGTGGCATGCATATATGCATATTTTGGAGTGATGCATATTGGAAGGAACAACAACAACAACAGAAAAGACTTCTGCATCAGAGAACTGATTGAAATGTGAACTTCTGCTCGAAACAGTAAACTTCTGCATTGAGAATTCTGAGAGAGACTGAGAAAAAGATGAAAAAAACATGTTTGGCAAAATGCATGAGCTCTGGTGAGGTGGGGAGGCAGGGAGGGGGACACGGGCCTAGATTTGATTTGTAATGGAATTTTATATGAAATGCACAGAGCTTCAAGAAAACATTGGCTTTGAGAACAAAAACAACAAAAAAAAGAAAACAAAGAAAAGAACAAGACTGCATGGATGACAGGTGTGTGTGTTGGTGTGGATACTGAAAACCGTGCTCCACACGCAGGATGACACTTCCAGCTCTAATCTAGATTCATTCTGCTCTTCTCCCCTTTAATCTATCTAATTACTTTTTAAAACAACACTGAGAAACCCAGATCCAGTTCATTGTTGTTGTTGTTATTATTATTATTATTATTATTATTATTATTATTATTAATTTTTAAGCACAGTATGCTTCTTTAGCCCAGGGAGCCTGAGAACTCACTTTCCTCTTACCTCAGCTCTGGGTGCTGGGATCACAGGCTTGAGCCACCATGTCCTGATCCTCCTGGTCATTCACCCTGTCAGTCCCCTGCGTGTCCCCCACATTCCAGACCTCTGCCATTGCCCTCCCCATACCATGCCCTGCCTCCTTCCACCAACACCCTCAGCCCAGAAGTCTTTGCTCCCTCCCCTGCACCCCTAGGTGTAACCCTCTGTCTTATTCTGCCTCATCTAATGGCTGAGGGTTCAGTTGTTCAGAAATTGAAGTACATAGCTTTTTCTTCATTCTTAAAATTTTTGATATTTGTGAAATTAATGTATTGTGTAGGAAATAACAATAGAGTCAAAGCACAGAGATATTTCAAAAATGAAATATAGACTTTATTTCCTCTCATGTGTCAGGTTTGTCTAACTGCAGAAGGCCTTTCACATCTTATTCATGCCACAATACAGAGTCATGCAGGGAATCTCGTGGCTGACATGTTATTGCTTAATATATAGCATACACTGTTCTTTTTGTACAAATTCATAGTTTTGTAGAGTAATGAGCTTCAGAAGAGCACTGCAGTGGATGGAGATGGCCTATTGACTGACCCGAGGCTGCTTTCAGTGTTCTCCATTGCCCACATTATTCTGTTGAAAAATTTGCTTCCATGGGTTACTGTCTGTGTTGATATCTTCTGTGGAAGACCCAGGGCAGGCTCAGTGACTTCTAGAAGAACTGGTTATGTGTGATGAGACCCAGCTGTGCAGAAGTTGGGATTGACCTATGGGGTCCCAGGTGGACAGCAAGGAGGCTGCACCATCATCTGCTACAGAGAAGGTGCTGCAACACTCACTTCTCCTCCCAGGCCTTCAGGCTTCAAGAGGGGTGTGTGTGCACATAGGTGTGTGGGTGTGTGCCTGTGACCTTCCTTTGGAAAACTGCTTTAAGCATGAATTGAGACAGAGTTCAGAGAGAAAGTACTAAGCCAGCTCTGGTTAGTTCCACTTTGCTTCCATCTAACCTCCCCTGCAGAGGCTCATCTTCCTGATGTCCATAGGCTCCCAGAGGAAAAGCACTCAAAGATTACTGAAAACTCAGATGAGTTCAGGTGTTAGTGGTATGACTGGGTCAGGTGGTAAGCTCATTTTGAGTCTTCCAAGGGTTCTCCACACTGCTTTCAATAGTGGCTGTACAAGTTTACATTCCCACCAGCTGTGGATGAGTGTTCCCCTTTCCCCACAACCTCTCCAGCACTTAGTATCATTTGTTTTCTTGATCCTAGCCAGTCTTAGCAGAGTGAGATGGTATCTTATAGTAGTTTTAATTTGCATTTTCCTAATTATTAGTGATGTTGAACACTTATTAAGATGTTTCTCAGCCATCTCTAATTCCTCACTTGTGAAGTCTCTGTTCTGCTCTTTGCTCCATCTTTTGAGTGATTCATTTGTTTTCTTTCTTCTTTGTTTTTTGAGTAGTTTATATACTCTGGAAATCAATGCTTTGTCAGATATATATGTGGTGAAGGTTTTCTCTTCACTTCCTTGATTGTGTCTTTTGATGTACAGAAGCTTTTGAGTTTAATGAGGTCCCATTTGACTATTGTTGACCTTAATTCTTGCGCAGCTGCTGTCTGATTTAGGAAGTATTTTCCTACACCTATGTCTTGTAGTCTGCTACCAACTTTTTCAGAGTGTGGGGTTTCATATTGAGGTCTTTGATCCATCTGGAGTTGACTTTTGTACAGGGTGAGCAGTAGGGGTTTAATTTCATTCTTCTACGAGTGGTGATCCAGTTTTGCCAACACCACTTGGTGAAGATGCTGTCTTTCCTCCATTGTGTCTTCTTGGCCCCCTTGTCAAATATGAGGTGGCTGAAATTGTATGTGCTCAGGTTTAGATCTTCAGTTTTGTTCCATTGGTCAACAGGTCTGTTTTTGCGCCAGTACCAGGCTGTTTTTATGACTATAGCCCTGTAGTATAGTTTGAAGTCTGGTGTAGAGATCCCCCCTGCATTGCCCTTTTCACTCAGGGTTGCTTTGGCTATTCAGGGTCTTTTCTTTTTCCAAATGAAATTAAGGACTTTTTTTTTCCAAGCCTGTGAAGAAACTCTTGGAGATTTTGATTGGGATTGCATTAAATCCGTACAAGAGTTTGGTAGAATGGACATTTTTACTATATTAATTTTTCCAATCCATGAGCATGGGAGGTTTTTCCATCTTCTGATGTCTTCTTCAATTTCCTTCTCCAGAGGTTTAAAATTTTTGTTGTAGAGATTTTTGGTGTCTTTTGTTGGTTTTTTCCCTAGGTATTTTATTGTTTTTTAGGCTATTGTGAGTGGGAAGATCTCCTTGTTTTCCTTCTTCAGTTGCTTGTTGTTGGGGCAAAGAAAGACTACTGATTTTTGAGGGCTGTTCTTTAACTTCCCTGGACATTCTACAGTATCCTGGAGGGCCCTTGATAACTTTTGGTGATGTCATCAGTCCTATGGATACAGTTGACTCATCTTGGACTCTACTTTGCTCAGTGCCTATTGGGTTCAGCCTTAGGCATGTTGGCAAGACTGCCTAGGGTATTTGGGAGAGAGAATGGAAAGCACAGAGAGACCAGAGAGAGGTCACAGGAAGCTGGCCTTCAGTCTCTGGGGAGAATAGCAAGAAGGAGATGGTCCTGGGGAAGGCACAGTGAGTTCCAGCAGGGAATGCAGCATCTTCCCGGAGGAGGTGAGGCTTGAACTGGGCCTTCCAGGAATGGGGTCTGGAGCTAGGAGCTTCTGGGAGCATTGGGCCTTCCCTGCTTGTCTTGGTTCCTGACAGTCAAGGATTCCAGAACAGGAGTTTGACTGGAACTTGTTAGATCTGGGCTTCCCAGAATTCCAATGGACACACAGATGTCCTCTTCCTCCAGAGGCTGTCAATCTTCTGACCTCTTCCCTTTTTTTTTTTCCACATAAATTTATTTTTATTTTTATTTATTTATTTATTTTTGTCTTTTTGAGACAGGGTCTCCCTGTAGCCCCAGCTGTCCTGGAACTCACTCTGTAGACCAGGCNTTGTGCACCCTTGTCGTGCAATGCCACGGAGGTCAGAGGAGGGTGTCGGATTCCCCTGGAATTGGAGTTCTCCTGGAATTGGAGTTACAGACGGTTCTCAGCCGCCATGTGGGTGCTGGGGATGGAACCCGGGTCCTCTGCAAGAGCAGTCAGTGCTCTTAACCGCTAGGCTATCTCTCCAGCCCCAATAACATTGTTTTGAGACAGGGTCTCACTTTAGCCCTGGCTGGCCTCAAACTCACAGAGGTCTACTTGCCTCTGTCTCCTGAGTGCCGGGGTTAAAGCATGTGCTACTATATCTAGTGAATAATAAGATTTAAGGGCTGGAGGATGGCTCATCAGTTAAGAACAATGGCTGCTTTTGGAGAGGACCTGTGTTTGAATCCCAACATCCACATGGTGGCTAACAACCGCCTGTTACTCAACCACCTGTTACTCCAGTTTCATAGGATCCGACACCCGATTCTGACCTCCTTGGGTATTGCATAACACAGGTGCATTTATACACACGCAGGCACTCATACACATAAAATAAAAAGAGGACTCGGGTTCGGTTCCCAGCACCCACATGGTGGCTAAGAACCGCCTTTGACTCCAGTTCCAGGGGAATCCGATGCCCTCTTCTGACCTCCGTGGCATTGCACGACACAGGCGCACCAACCTATGTGCAGATAGTACACTCATACACATAAAAAAATTAATAGAGGGGCTGGAGAGATGGCCTAGCTGTTAAGAGCACCGACTGCTCTTGCAGAGGACCCGGGTTCAATTCCCAGCACCCACATGGTGGCTAAGAACCATCTTTAACTCCAGTTCCGGGGGAATCCGATGCCCTCTTCTGACCTCCGCAGCATTGCACGACACGGGTGCACCAACCTACATGCAGACAGTACACTCATACACACAAAAATAAAAAAATTAAAAAAAATTAATAGAAATTAAAAATAAAATATTTAAGAGATAAGATTTAAAAAAAAACAAAGATTTTTAAAAAACATTTTTACTTTACATGTATGTATTTTGCCTAAATGTATGTATGTACACTATGTGTGTGCAGTGCCTGTGGAGGGCAGAAGGGGGTGCTGGATCCCAAGGACTACAAATTACAGAGAGTTGTGAGCTGTAGGTACTGAGACCCAAACCTAGGTCCTCTGCAAAAGCAGATATGATTGAATTATTTATTTTTATTTTTTTGTTATTTATTTATTTATTTATTTATTTATTTATTTATTTGTTTAAGAAAAGGTCTTGTAGCTGGGCATGGTGGCGCCCGCCTTTAATCCTAGCACTTGGGAGGCAGAGGCAGGTGGATCTCTGTGAGTTCAAGGCCGGCCTGGTCTACATAGTGAGCTCCAGGCCAAGGCCCTGTCTCAAAAAGACCAAAAAAAANCTATCTATCTATCATCTATCTATCATCTATCTATCATCTATCTCTCTATCATCTATCTTTCTATCTATCTATCTCTCTATCTATCTATCTATCTATCATCTTCTATATATACAGAGTACATGAAATCAGTCAGGATGTGGATATTGTTATCAGATATGATCGAATATGATCAAATATATTGTAGGAAATTAACAAAATATCAATTAAAAAGTGGGGATATGTGTATACAAAGGAAAAGCCATTCAAAGACACAGAGAGAATGTGGTCCTCTGTAAGCCAAGGAATCTCAGAGGAAACCAAACATACTGACATTGTGATCTTCAATGTTTAACCTCTAGAACCGTGTATTTTTAACAATGCTAGCAGTTTGTGATGGAGTACCAGCAAACAAATACAGAGTTTCTCATCCTATAGATAACCTTTGCTATACAACCCCGACAGTCCAGAGAAAAGAGAAGGCAGCTGGCAATCACAGATTCTAAAAGTCCCAGACAGTTAATATTCTCCAGCTGCCCAGTCAAATGTCAGGTTCAAAAAGCCAGTCCAGCTGGTGGGGCCAGGTAAGCGACAGGAGGAGCCTGTCTGGGAAACCAGCTAGAAGCATGCCTGGTGAGTCCAGGGTATTAGCAGCCAGGTTCCTGGAGATGGCAGCATTGGCTAATGTCTGAATGCATTTCTGCTTCTTCCTGAACAATTTGCAAAAAAGGGAGGAGAAGCGATGTTCCAAACAAAGCAGGCACCCTTGCCACGGCTATGTGCTTCTAACTAGGATGGGGAAAGCTTTGAAAAAGAAACTTTCTCGGGGCTGGAGAGATAGCCTGGCGGTTAAGAGCGCGACTGCTCTTACCGAGGACCCGGGTTCGATCCCCAGCACCCACATGGCAGCCGAGAACCGTCTGAAACTCCAATTCCAGGAGAACTCCAGTTCCAGGGGAATCCGAGAAACTCCAATTCCAGGAGAACTCCAGTTCCAGGGGAATCCAACACCCTCTTCTGACCTCCTCGGCATTGCACAACACGGGTGCACAAACCTGTATGCAGACAGTACATTCATACACACACACAGAAATAAATAAAANCTGTCTGCATGCAAGTCTGTGCACCCGTGTCGTGCAACGCCGCGGAGTTCAGAAGAGGGTGTCGGATTCCCCTGGAACTGGAGTTCTCCTGGAATTGGAGCTTCAGACCGTTCTCAGCCGCCATGTGGGTGCTGGGGATCGAACCCGGGTCCTCTGTAAGAGTGGTCGGCGATCTTAACCGCTAGGCCATCTCTCCAGCCCCTCAATTTTCTTAATTAATAAATTTGATTATTCTAAATTTAAATGAGAAGGCAAAGGAAGAAAAAGAAAGAGAACAAAAACAAGAAGAGGAAGAGGAAATGATGGGTTCAGACCAATTCATCACCAAATTGAAAGAAACTGTGAGGCTCCACCTTCACAACAATAGCATTTAGAGTCTTCTCCTGAAGCCAGAGGGCAGACTAAGCTCAGATAACCGTCTTAATTGTACAAGGAAGAGCTTTGCGCAGTGGCAGTATCATAGCCAATGAGGTTTATCCGAGGTGCGATTATTGCTAATTAAAAAAAAATGTACAAGTAGGATCTCAGAGAAGCCAGGCATGGTAATGTATACACAAACCTCCTGGACTCAGAAGACAGAGACAGGAGGATCACCTCTGAGTTTCTGGCTAGCCAGTGCTACATAATGAGATCCTGTTTTAAAACTCTACTCCTCCACCCCGAAGAGTCAAGGCCATAGTAAGGAAGACCTAGAACCTTGAAACTGATTGGATATGATAAGAGCCTTGATCCCCTAGAGTCTCCTTGAACCTATTAGACCTACAGAATTGGCCCATTCACTTAAGGATGTGTCCTACAAGGCACCCCTAGACCCACTGCCTTCCTTGCAATCAGATCAGTCACTAGAGTCCAATCCCAAGGTGACTCAAGTGGGGAAGTGCTGGGCCTTGTTAGAAGAAAGAGAGATTCATGTGCCAAAGCAGTTGCAGAAACTGGTTGGCGTGTATTAGCAAGAGCTAGGAAACTTGCTTGTGAATGGCACATGGATCCAATAGAGCAGAATGCAGAGCTAGGTAGAGGAGACTTTGTCACTGTGAGGCCCTTGTCTCATGAACCAGGATTTAACACATGGCATGGTCCTCGAATTGTTGATTTAATAGCTGCTAAGAAAACTCTTGAAATTTTGGTAATAGTGGTGGCCTAGCAAGTAGCCATTGTGATCCATGCCTGCAATCCCAGGATGCTGAAGCCAGAGGCAGGAGGATTGCTTCAAGTTCGGCACGAGCCTGGTCTACTTAGTAAGACCCTGTCTGAAAACAAAACTAAGGAGGAAAAGTTGGCTTACATGAAATAAAGTAGTTAGCATTACTGTAACAGGCTATGGACAAAGGACTAAAGAGGCTCAGAGGGTATTTTAGAATGAATCTGATATATAATACCAGAAAACATAAGCTAAGGTCCTTCTAATAGTGGATTAGCTAGCTTTCATTGAGCTATGACCACATTACCCGACAGCAACAACTTAAGGTGAGAAAGATTTATTTTGGCTCATGGCTTCAGAGAATATCAGTCCATCATGGTGGAACAGTTCAATCATGGCAGTGGGGATGTATGGTGAAGGCTAATTCACATCATTGTAAACCAAAAAGCAAAAACAGAATAACAGGAACCAGACACTATGAATGACTTTCAAAAGCTTACCCCTAGTGTCCTAATTCTGCTAGCAAGGCCACACCTTCAAAAGATTCCACAGCCTCCCAAAATAGTATCACTAACTGGGGAATAAGCCTTCAAAGCATAAGTCAATAGAGATCATTGCAGCCTTAAACTGTAACAAGTAGAGACCTAGAAAATCTCCCAAGTGCATGCTGATAAGAGGTATCAGTATTGTTGAGAAACCAGCTTCTCTAGGTCAGGTGCTAACACAGACTTGGATCCTCACATTGTACTTTACCTACAAGGGAAAGTGACAGTAAGGTCTGTCAGCCAGGAGGTCTGACTCACAGGGATCTATGGTATTCCCCAGATCAGTTTGTTAGATGCAGTAAATAAATATATAATCCAGACCAAGCTTCATAGAACACACCTTTAGTCTCAGCACTTGGGAGGCAGAGACAGGTGATCTCTGTGAGTCCAAGGCCAGCATGGTCTACATAGTGAGTTTCAGGCTAGGCAGGGCTACATAGTGAAGCCCTATCTCAAACAAACAGATATATATAGTTTGGGCTAGGAGTATAGTTCAAAAGTACAGTAGTTGAGCTGGGTGTGGTAGTGCACATCTTTAATCCCAGCACTTGGGAGGGAGAGGCAGGCAGATCTCTGGGAATTCAAGGCCAACCTGGTCTACATAGCAAGTTCCAGACCAGCTGGGGCTACAGGGAGACCCTGTCTCAAAAAGAACAACAACAACAAAAAACTCCAGTAGTTGAATAGCATAGTAGCATGGGCAAAGCTGTGTTCAATCATTAGAACTGGAAGAAAAATGATAGATAGATAGATGATAGATAGATAGATAGATAGATAGATAGATAGATAGATAGATAGATGGATGATAGATAGATGATAGATAGATGATTGATAGATAGATAGATAAATAGATAGAGAGATAGATAGAGAGATAGATAGATATTTTCTAGTTAAATCTTAATTCCTAATGAATAACAAATAACTTTTTGGGTTTGTCTGATACAGATCTGGCAATGTATGTGTTTCTTCAAAAGAGAAGCAAGACTGGATGAGAAGATGCTGAGTAAGCTTCCCCAATGGAAAGTCATGTTTCCCTGCTGAGATTCCAGAATTGAACCAATTCTTATACCCAGAATTCATCACCTGAAAGATCCATTGCCCTTAAGAAAGGTCATTAAATGGGATGTGTATAAAGTACACATCCATGTCATGTATATAAAGTACAGTAGTGATCTGCACACGGGTGCACTTATGTACACACAGGCAATATACTCATACACATAAAAAATTTAAAACAAGAAAAAAATGTTTTTTAAAAAAAAGAAAGCATACTAGAGCTGGAGAGATGGCTCAGTGGTTAAGAGCACTGGTTGCTCTTGCAGAGAATCTGGGCTCAAATTCCAGGACCAACATGGCAGCTAACAACCATCTGTAATTCCAGTTCCGGAGGAATTTAAATCTCTTCTGACCTCCACAGGCATTACACAACATGGGTGCACTTACATACATGCATGCAATACACCCATATACATAAAATAAAAATAATAAAACAAAAATGAAACATTCCTTCTAAAGATATAGCTATACACATAACTTACACAATACACTAAGCTAGGTCTGAGCACCATCCTTCAGGCCTTCTTACACTAAGGTCTGTTATATGATACTATGTCCCCAAGGGGCACAATACATGTGTCCAGGAACTAAGGGTTGAAAGCAGGCGCCTCATGCTCTCCATCACTCCCAGTGACCCATTTAGCCCATCCGTGCTTCCTGCTCCATGATTCTGGATTCTGGGTTGCTAGAGGACATGATTTCCAGAGGTGCAACGCCTATGTCCTGGTACAAAGCATCCTAGCGGCGCGTAAGCTACCTCACTGCCAAGAGACAAGGATAGAGGTGAAAAAATTCTTTTCTCTCTCAGCAAAATGTGTTTTTCCTCATCACCAGGAGGAGGCAGAACGGGAAACAGCAGGGCAGACAGAACCCAAGACCCGGCACTGAATGGGTTTCCCCTTCGATGCTGATGGTAAGAGAGCAACAGCCATGGCCTCGAAAAGCCATGCCCACCGGGAGCTCAGGCTGCCCAAGCCCATGGCTTCCCTCGGATCAGCGGCAGTGCCAGGTGAGGCTGAGTGATCCAGATGGGAAAGAAGGAAGTGACGTCAGTCTCATGGAGCCCCCAGAACAGCTGTGACGGGACTATAACTGACTATGTAAACCAGGCTGGCCTTGGACTCACAGAGATCCGTCTCTGCCTCCCAAGTGCTGGGATTACAGGCGTGCACCACCACGCCCAGCCTGACTTCCTTTTTATAACCTTCTCCAGGAAAAGAGATCAACCAAGTTCCTGAAAAGGCTGTTTGAGAATGAGGTGAAATTATTCAATAAGGCAAACCATGAAGCAGTGCAGGCATGAATTCTGTGGGTCTGTGTAGCACACCCAGGAGTTCCCTTCAGGACTCCTCCAGCTCCTAGCTGTCCTCTGAGGACTCAGAAACAGCCCTGTCAACTGCCATCGCCCTCAGCAGAAGCAGCTACCACACTCAAGTCTACACCCTCTCCTAGGAACAGCTTATGTCCAATCACTAGATGCTGCCCCCCCCCGCCTCTGTTCAAGATGACTCTGGTGTCATCCAGTTAGAACTCCTTCATTGACTGAGGCCTCTGTGTTGTGGCCTCACTGAAGTTCACTGACCTCTCAGCTTCTCTCCCTCCCTTGCAGGTGTTGTCCTGCATTCCCATGAGCCACCTGCACATAAATCTCCACCTCAAGTTTCCTTTCCCAGAGAGCCCAAAAAATGACAGTGCATGTCAAGAGATATGAAGATAACCCAGAAGGAAAGAGAGTGGTTAAAGTGGTTTTATCCCCCTTGGGAAAGCCTTAAGGGTGGGGTTAGCAAGGATATGGTGCTGTTAGTATATAGGACTCCTGCACTCTTTGTTCTTTCTTTCTTTCTTTCTTTCTTTATTTATTTATTTATATGTCATGTGTATGAATATTTTTCCTGTATGTATATAAGTGGACCCGTGTCATGCATTGCCCCTGAAGGTCAGAAGAAGGCATTGGATCCCCTGGAACAACAGACAGTTGTTAGCCACCATGTCGGTTCTGGAAACTGAACCCAGATCCTCTGCAAAAGCAGCCAGTGCTCTTAACCACTGAGTCATCTATGTGGCCCCCTCTTTGTTGTTCTTAAAATGTGTATTTATTATTTCAATAACTAAAAAACATAATCAATTTGGTGAGATGGCTCAGTGATAAAGGCACTTGCCACCAAGCCTGATGATCTGAGTTCAATTCCCAATATCCACATGATGAAAAGAAAGAACCAAGTCCCAAAATGTGTCCTCTGATCACACACGTGCCCACTCCCCTCACACACATAAATAACAAATAAATAAATTAATTAATTAATCAAATAAATAAAACAAAACAAAAAAACAAGCTGATTTGGGGCCTTAAGAGATGGCTCAACAGTTAAGAGTACTTACTGCTCTTGTAGAGGATGCAGAGTTCAGTACCCAGCACCCACATCATGTGGCTCACAACCGCATGTAACTCCAGCTCCGGGGGATCCAATGTCTGCTCTGGGCTCTGTGGGCACCTGCGTTCACATGCACATCCCTAAACACAGAGATACAAATATACACACAATTTTTTTAAATCTTAAAGCAGCTACCTGATGTTGGGTTACATATTTGTAATCCCAGAAGTTGGGAAGCAGAAGTAAGTATTCACTCAGGGGGTTGAGGAAACCAAGGTCATCCTCAGTCACATAGCATAGAATAGAAAACATTTCAGCAAAATTCACTCTTTTTTTGCCAGACATTTAATGTCTACTGTGGTGTATTACGCTGGGTCTTAGTAATACCTCAGTAACAAACTAATCCTCATGGATTAAGAAAAGAAACATGGAGATGAAACAAAAGACCTCAAGAGAGTGAGGTTAAGAAAGAAGATGGGGGCTGGAGAGATGGCCTAGTGGTTAGAAGCGCCGACGCTCTTGCAGAGGACCCGGGTTCGATCTCCAGCGCCCACATGGCGGCTGAGAGCCGTCTGAAACTCCAATTCCAGGAGAACTCCAGTTCCAGGGGAATCTGACACCCTCTTCTGACCTCCATGGCATTGCACGACACGGGTGCACAAACTTGCATGCAGACAGTACATTCATACACATACATAAATAAATAAAATTAATAAAAAAAATAAAAAAAAAGAAAGAAGATGGTGGCACATGCCTTTGATCCCAGCACAGCTGCTGGATCTCTGAGTTCAAGACCAGTCTGGTCTATAGAGTGAGTTCCAGGACAACTGGAGCTACAGGGAGAACAACTGGAGCTACAAGGAGACCCTGTCTCAAAAAGACCAAAAAAAGAAAGAAAGAAAGAAAGGAAGGAAGGAAGGAAGGAAGGAAGGAAGGAAGGAAGAAAAGAAAAGAAAAGAAAAGAAAAGAAAAGAAAAGAAAAGAAAAGAAAAGAAAAGAAAAGAAAAGAAAAGAAAAGAAAAGAAAAGAAAAGAAAAAAGAAAAGAAAAGGAAGATGTATTGGCTGGAGCAATGGCTTTGTGATCAGGAGCGCTTTGTGATCAGTGCTGGGACCAAATTTGGTTCCCAGCACCCATGCCAGGAAGCTCACAACTGGCTGTAACTCCAGCTCCAGGGATCTAACACCCTCTTCTGAGTTCCTCAGGCACCCCTGTGCATATATACACACTCACACATAGACATACATAGACATAAATGAATAATAAAATAAATCTTTAAAAAAGCTATATAAAGGTTGAAGAAAAAAAAGTAAACAAAGAAGATGCACAGGTGCTGTAGAAGGACAAAGGTGGCCCAAGACAGTCTGGAGGGTTGACTGCCTCCCAGGGCAGGTGGCCTTTAAGCTGAATGAACCTGGTAAGGAGGAAGTGAGGGAAGGGAAAATCGAGAGTATCAGGCAACAGAGAGAATTGGGAAGGAATGGTAAGAATAAGACAGGAATAAGAATAAGACAATGGGGCTGGAGAGATGGCCTAGCGGTTAAGATCACCGACCACTCTTACAGAGGACCCGGGTTCGATCCCCAGCACTCACATGGCGGCCGAGAACGGTCTGAAACTCCAGTTCCAGGAGAACTCCAGTTCCAGGGGAATCCAACACCCTCTTCTGACCTCCGCGGCATTGCACGACACGGGTGCACAAACTTGCATGCACACAGTACATTTATACACATACAAAAATAAAATAAAATAAATTTTTTTTAAAAAAAGAATAAGACAATGGGGGCTGGAGAGATGGCTCAGTGGTTAAGAGAACTGGCTGCTGTTACAGAGAACCTGGGTTTGGTCTCCATTCAGTACCACATGGTAGCTAACAACTACCTGTAACTCCCTCTCCAGGGGATCCAGTGCCCTCTTCTGGCCTCTATGGGCACTGCATGGAGGCACTGGTGCACATGTATGCAGGCAAAACACTCATAAATTAAAAATGAAAAAAGAAAGGAAACTTCAGGGGTGAAGCAAAAGATTTATAAGCCTTATTATGGATTCTTAAGAATTTTCTAAGGGTCATGGGAAACAATTGAAGGGCTTGAAACAGGTAAGTGGGTTGTCAAGATGGCTCATGGCTCAGTGGAAAAGGTGCCTGTCACCAAGCCTGCCAACCTGAGTCACACATGGTTGAAGACGAGAAACTGACTTCTGAAAGTTGTCCTCTGACTTCCACATGTGTGCTATGACATGCTCACTCAAACACACACACACACACACACACACACACACACACTCCACAAAACACAAAGGGAAGTGATAGTATCAGATTAAAAAGAAATTCCTTGTGTGTATGTGTGGTGTATGAGTGTGTGTACATGTCTGTGTGTCCATGTCTGTGTGTACATGTGAAAGAGTTTGACACTGGGATGTGTTCCTCGATCATTTTCCACCTTAACATTCTTTTGGATTTATTTATTTTTATTTTATTTGTATGAGTATTTTGCTTAAATCTAAGTACACCCATGCCATGCAATGCCTGTAAGACCAGAAGAGGGCATCAGATCCCCTGGAACGTGAGTTAAGGACCCTTGTGGGCTACCATGTGGTGCTGGGAACCTAACCCAGACCCTCTACAAGAGTAGCCAGGGCTCTTATCCACTGAGCCGTCTCTCCAGCCCCCAGTCCTTTTTGAGACAGGGTCTCATTATGTAGCTCTGGCTGTCCTGGAACTCACTATTAGACCAAGGTGGCTTTGAACTCAGACATCAGCCTGCCTCTGCTTCCCGAGTACTGGGATTAAAGTGTGTAACTTTAATCATCTTCCACCTTATTTTGAGTCAGATTCTCTCTCTCTCTCTCTCTCTCTCTCTCTCTCTCTCTCTCTCTCTCTCTCTCTCTCTCTCTCTCTCTTTTAAAGAATGTATTTTAGGGCTGGAGAGATGGCGTAGCAGTTGAGGCCACTGACTGCTCTTGCAGAGGACCCGGGTTTGATCCCCAGCACCCACATGGCATTTTAGAACCGTCTGTGACTCCAATTCCAGGAGAACTCCAGTTCTAGGGGAATCCAACACCCTCTTCTGACCTCCGTGGCATTGCACAACACGGGTGCACAAACCTTCATGTGGACAGGACATTCATACACATACAGAATGAATAAAAAAAAAAGAATGTATTTTAGTTACTCTGACAATTTCATACATGTATACAATCAATATATCTTGATTATAGTCACCCCAACTCCCTCCTCTCACTCTCCTCAAACACCCCAAACAAACACATCTTCTCTCCCACTGAGTTCGATTAATGCTTTCTGCTGAAACTGACTGATCTTGTTGGCTTGATCTTGCACAGGTAACCATAGCTGCAGTGCGTTCATAAGTGCAGTGGTCCTGTCATGTCTAGAAGATAGCGCTTCACAGTACTCCTCCCCATCCTCGGGCTCTTCCATTCCGTCTACCCTCTTTTTTCTTGATGTTCTCCGAATCTTGCAGGGATTGATATAAATGTCCCATTCAGGGCTAAGCTGAGTCAAGGACTCTCACTGAACCTCCAGCTCCCTCTTTTGGCTAGACTGGCTGGCCAGTGACACCCTGTTCCCAGTCCCATCTGCCTTTCTCCATCCTCCAGCGCTGGGGTTACTGGTCCTCGTGACAATGCCTAGCTATGCATGAATGGTGGGGATCTGAACCGAGACTTATGCTTACGCAGCAAACACTTAACCCACTGAGCCATCTCTCTAGCATGAAACTTCCCCCAGTTTTTTTTAGACCTGGGTTCAATCCCCAGCACCACATAAATAAGGCTTGGTGGTGCACACCTGTAATCGTAGCCCTCAGGAATTAAAGGCAGGAGGATCAGAAGGTCAATGCCATCCTCAGATAACATGAAAGACAAAAGGCTACAGAAATGTGACTTTGTGGTTTATAGACAACAAATGGATCACAAAGTCTACAGGAGTGTGACATCCGGTTTACAGACAACATGGTTTACAGATAACATGCAAACACAAAGTCTAGGGAATGGAACATCCTGGTTTACAGACAACATACAGATCACAAAGGCTACAGGAATGTGCAAGGTCTTTTAGTAACCAACTGAGGTGTTTTCCCTACTATATCAACAATTGATTACAGATCAAGGAAGGCTTATGTTGTCTACCCTTCCTTCCCTTCCGAATTACTGTCTGCTGATGGATTCTGGGGGAGGGGCCGTCATTATCGTCAGTCATCTACCCACTGAGAAGTCCAGCAGGCTCCACTGAATAGCTCCAAACCTGCAATCACACAGATGATTATGGTTAAACTCAGGTGGTTTCATTTAAAAAAAAAAAAAAAAAAGGCAAAAGATTTATACTATCTGAAGAGAAACCAGCACACGCCTTTAATCCTAGCACTCAGGAGGCAGAGGCAGGTGGATCTTTGTGAGTTAAAGGCCAGCCTGGCCTACAGAGTTGATTTCCAGGACAGCCAGAACTACAAGGAAACCCTGTATCGAAAAAAAAAAAAAAAAAAAAAAAAGGGGGGGTGGGGCTGGAGAGATGGCTCAGTGGTTAAGAGCACTGACTGCTCTTGCAGAGGACCCGGGTTCGATTCCCAGCACCCACATGGCAGCTAAGAACTGTCTTTAACTCCAGTTCCAGGGAAATCCGACCGCAGCATTGCAGGACACGGGTGCACCAACCTATATGCAGACAGTGCACTCATACACATAAAAAAAAATAATAATATATAAATTTTTTAAGTAAAAAAAAACAAACCCAGGAAGATGGGAAGCTGGTAAAGATGTTTGTGGCGAAAACCTTGAGTCCAAAACCCAGGACTCACATGGGAAAACAAGAGAACCAACTGCCACAAGTTGTTCTCTGGCTTACACTCACACACACACACACACACACACACACTGTGGTATGTATGTGCCTCCCCATGCTAAACAAATATAAACATTTTTAAACTGAAATCAACTCATGAATGGGAAGGGGATTTGTCAGCATTGGGGGATATAAAGATCAGAATGCATGTTATATATGTACAAAATAGTCAAAGAACATACTCAAAGTTTTTAAAAAAAGAATGCTTATAATTCAGGAAGTACTTATGATAGATTTAAAATAACCCCAAATAATAAGGTATTATTTTTTTATTTAATATATTTTTTTATTTTATTTATTTTTTATGTGTATTAATGTACTGTCTGCATGTAGGTTGGTGCACCTGTGTCATGCAATGCCGCGGAGGTCAGAAGAGGGTTTCAGATTCCCCTGGAACTGGAGTTAAAGACGGTTCTTAGCCGACATGTGGGTGCTGGGAATCGAACCTAGGTCCTCTGCAAGAGCAGTCAGTGCTCTTAACCGTTAGGCCATCTCTCCAGTCCTGGTATTATTATTTTTTTGAGGATTGGATGAGTTATGTCAGCAAAGCCCTTAGCATAGCATCAGAATATAGAAAGCATTATTTAACACATGGTTAAGAAAAAAGAAAGGGACTGTGTCTTAAAACACGTACCAGGTGCAATGTCAAGAATCATCTGAGCTACATAGCAAAATCCAGACTCAAAAACAAAACAAACAAAACAACGACAAAAACGCAGAAGGATCCTGTTAGTGAGACGGCTCTGTCCTACTAGCCCATGTCAAGAGCACCGTAAAGAAAGTATTGGGGCTGGAGAGATAGTTCAGTGGTTAAGAGCGCTCTTGCAGAGGACCCGGGTTCGATTTCCAGCATCCACATGGCAGCTAAGAACCGTCTTTAACTCCAGATCCAGGGGAATACCACACCCTCTTCTGACCTCCGAGGCATTGCACGACAACGGTACACCAACCTACATGCTCACAATACACTCATACACATAAAAAATAAAATAAAACTAAAAAAAAAAGTCTCTCTTTTCTCTTCTTTCTCTTCTTCTCAGTGTCCTGCCTCCGCTAGTGGGGTGGTGCCTGAGAAAGGCGCGCTCCGTGTGGAGGTACACTGCACATGGCTCAGGCAATTAAACTACAGGTACTCTTCACGGTCCCTTCACGGTCCCTTCATGGCTTGCCAGAGCTCCCTTGCTAATCCTCCTGAGAAGATTATGGGGACCACATTTCCTCAGCCAACCCAGGTCGAGCCTTGAACTTTTCAAGTGACGTGAACGGGCGGGCCCAGAGGCCCCTCTACACTTCCTGTGTGGGGTTCAAACACCACCTCGGCTGCAGCCTCTGGTGCCTTCTTCAGTAATGGTAAGTCTCATAAAACCCCCAACTTTCATCCAAGAATTGGAAATAATGACCCCAGAGTCTTTATAAGCAGCTGATACTTTGAAAACTTCGTCTGGGTTTCTTTTCAGAAGAAATAAGCTGGTGTCCGCCATCTTAGCAGAGTCAGCGTTCTGAGAAGGATGCAGTGGGGCACCTTCTGGAGAGTTCTGGGCCTTGGCCTCCTAGCAAGTAAGTAAAATGGAATGAAGAAGGCTAGAGAGATTCTCCAGCCCCTTCCTGACACCTTGCTGGTGCCTCATTAACCGGGAGATATGAGAAACTTGGTGTTGCCGTTAGAGTGGGGGACTAGGACCGAGGGCAAAAAAGAAATGTGCCCCTGCCTTGGAGACAGTTCAGGAAACAGGCAAAGGAAACCACCTGGGATGATCATATCAATGGAGACCAAAAGGACCTGTCTTTCTGCCACAAAGAATAAGCCCATCTGTCAGCAAACTGTTAACCTCCAGTGTTTGTTATGAGGAGACGGGATAGTTAAACCCAAACCCCGGCACAATAGTTGGCAAATTTAGTATCTTTGAGACAAACACTTCATAATTTCTAGTCTTTTGTAGGTGACCAAGAGATTTCAATTAGTTCATTTCTTTTTCCCAGGCAAGGTAGGCATTAAATTGATAAATAACCAAGAGCACTCACATATCTTCCATGATTGATAAATGATGCAAAAACTGCCATTTATTAAGTGCCTACACTGTTTTGAAAAAAAGTGTGTGAGTTAACTAATTTGATCTTTCTGTCTTGGAAGAAGAGTGTTACAGCCCCTATCTTACCAACAGAAAAAAAATGGTAAAAGAACTTAATTAATTTTAAATTATACAGTCAGTAAATTCTAACGCTGACCTGGGAAACCAGGGCTCTCTGTCCACAAGATCTGTGCTTGGGATAGCTGCACTAGGTGAGGCGAAATGGCTCATAAAGGTTTGTCTCAAAAAGACCAAAAAAAAAAAAAATGGTTTATCTCAGAGACCTAGGAAATACTCTTCTGCCACAGTTGGGGCTCCTCGCTCAGAGGCACAGCCATTATGTCTCCATTTCCTGTTTTATCTTGGGCCTCTCAAGCTTGAGTATATGCACACCTACTCGCTGAGGATTCTTGAGGGCCTTGAATATGCACTTATTTACTGAGGATCCTGGGTTGTTTTGCTGGCTGGTTGGCTGGCTGGCTGGCTGGCTGGCTGGCTGGCTGGCTGGCTGGCTGGCTGGCTGGCTGGTTGGTTGGTTGGTTGGTTGTTTCTGATACAGAGGCTCACTCTGCAGTCCAGGATGACTGCTCTTAAATTCAGCATCCTTCTGTCTCAGCCTGTGCCTATGCCACCAACTCCTACAACATCCCATATTTCTTTCTTTTTTTTTTTTTTTGGTCTTTTCGAGACAGGGTCTCCCTGTAGCCCCAACTGTCCTGGAATTCTCTCTGTAGACCAGGTTGGCCTTGAACTCACAAAGATCCGCCTGCCTCTGCCTCCCAAGTGCTAGGATTAAATGCGTGCACCACCACGCTGGGCAACATCCCATACTTCAAGCTCTCAGATTTCTTTTCGAGACTGAATCTCCCTGTAGCCCCAGCTGTCCTGGAACTCACTCTGTAGACCAGGCTGGCCTTGAACTCACAAAGATCTGCCTGCCTCTGCCTCCCAAGTGTAGGATTAAAGGCATATGCCACAACCCCTGGCTTTTTTTTTTTTTTTTTTTTTTTTTTTTGGTCAGATTTCTTAAACTATGACTGGTCGAAAAAACATACTTGTAGTCTCAAGGTGCAGGCTGTGACTCTTGCAAGGATTGGTCAGGTTTTTCTTAGATCTACAGTATAAAGTGTATTCTTTCTTTAAAAAAAAAAAAAAAGGAAAGAAAAAAAATTTTTTGAGAAGGGAGATCCAGTGCAGTGGCTTCAGTGGTGAGCCTGAGTTCAATCCCTGGATCCCGCTTGACAGGAGAGAATCAACTCACTCAAGTTGTTCTCTTCACGTAAGCTCTGCAGCATGCATGTGCCCACACATATACACTAAATAAACAAATGTAAAAATATATATAAAAAAGAAAAGAGGAAAGAGAAATAGAAACAGGTAAAAGAAGAAGGGAAAGGAAAGGAAGAATTATCAAATACCCGTGCACCCTAGAAATGAACCCAGTCTGTGCTGGGGATGGGAAAATGTGTCACAAAATACAGAGGCTGCTGGTAAACATAAAACTCTCAGACAGTCAAGAGAAACTGTCACTGTAATGAATCCAAGTCAGTGTTGAGTGCAGGGACCCAGGAGGGCCCAGAGGAAATGTGACCCTCCTGTTTACTGCACAGGCTCTGGTTGATGAGTAGTTAGGGTTTCAAATATTTCTACCTCTGTCTCAAGCAGAAAAGAAATGGAAAAGTAAACCATCAGACTAGTAGAAGCCAGAGACAAAACAAGAATCCAAACACCTGCACCCAAACAAGAGCTTGTTCTTCTGTAGCAGAGAGTGGTTTTCAAAGCAGAGCTGGGTTCCAAAGCTCATTCGCTCTTTCTCTAGTCATCCAAGAGGGAGTCACCTTTTCCTCTAACTTTTCTTTATCAAATGTCATACGTTCCTGTTCGATGCCAGATGCTTCCTTGTTCTACGTCCTCCTGGGATGTTCCTGACTGGGAACCTCTGGCCAATACTTTACAGGAAATTTCCTTTTTCTAAAGTATAGATGTGACTGTGGCTGGACATAGTGACACACACCTTTAATACCAGCATTTGGTAAGCAGGTGCATCAGTTTAAAGCCAGCCTGGTCTACATAGTGACTTTAGGCCAATCAGAGCTACATCGTGATGCCCTGTCTCCAAAAGAAAGAAAAGAAAGAAGGAAAGAAGGAAGGAAGGGAGATGGTTGAATTGTGATCTGATGGTGATTGGGAATGACTCTTAGATGTTCAGATGGTCAGGATGGAAAAATTAACTTTTTCTGTTTGGAGTTTTGAGCATTCACAACATTTACTAATTCATTTTCTTATTCTTTATTTTCTAGTTGGTGCCTGGGGGCAAGATGGTAAGTTATGATTTCTTTCTTTGCTATGAAACTAACCCATTATTCCACCAGCACCAAATACCAATGTTCCAGTCAACAACCAATTGGCTATATATGCAGTAGCAATCCCATTAGGTTATAATGGGGCCAAAAAATTCTCCCAACCTGGTATTTTTACTGTATCTTTTCTATGCTTACATCCACAAATACTTACCATTGTATTAAAATTGCCTATTCAGTACAGTTACTTGTTGCAGAGGTTTGTGGGCTAGGAACATCAGGCTGTGCTAAATAGCCTGGGCGTGCAGTAGGCTGCATGCTCCAGGTTTGTGTCAGTGCATGCTATAACATCCACCAAATGACCAAGTCACTTAACAATGCATTTCTTAGAACTGAGTGTATTTGGAGCGGAGCTTTGTCTAAGCTTTTCATAGAGTTTCCATAGACGGTGGCAAAAGCAATCTCTGCCTTTTTTCTTTGCTTCCTATATGTATCCCAGATGAGGGAATCACAGGACTGAAGAAAATAATGAGTCTTAACTCAAAAGAAAACTTAAAACCACTGGAAAGTTTAAAATAGAGCTAGGAGGACTAAGTCAATAAAGTGCTTGCCTTACAAGAATGAGTTCAATTCTAGAACCTGCTAAAAGGCCAAGCATAATAATGTATGCCTATAATCCCAGGACTGGGAGATAGGGACAGCCTGGGGTTTGCTGGCCAGTCTTGAGAAAGACATCCAATGTCTCTCTCTCTCTCTCTCTCTCTCTCTCTCTCTCTCTCTCTCTCTCTCTCTCACACACACACACACACACACACATACACACACACACACTACGCACAGTTGAAAGTATCAACAGTTTTCATTTGTTTGTATTTCCTGCTTGATATGAAGCTTTGTAAAGGATGTGAGGCTGGCCAAAATGCATGCACGGGGTGACGTGGTTAAGTCTTGTCCTGGTATTTCGGTACATATTCAGAATCATGTGTCTGCACACCCTGAATGTGAGTGTCTCTGTGTGTATGAACTTGGACTTTACCTTTTCAGTCATATCAGTAGAGTCCAAAGTGTCTGGGACCTAAAAGCCTCTCTGTTCAGTCAGCTCCTCCAAACTCAGAGAACCAACATTGTGTTCAAAAGCAACAATAGTGTCGTCTTCATACCACTGCAAAACTAGTGTCCATGGTAGCATGTTTCCAGTAGCTGTCAGATATCAGTGTAGAATGTAAAACCTCAAACACCTTGCATGTAAAGCCAAAGAAACTTAAAGACCTACTGTCTTCCGAAGACTGGGGGAAAGGTCCTAACCCATGGGTGCAGGATCCAGTCTTACTCACTGATGGGAATTTTCCTAATGGCTTCTTATCATTTGCTTTTCAGATCTTGAAGACCCTGGTAAGAGGATTTTCACTTTCTGCAACCTCTTTTCAGATATGGAACTGAATGATCACAGAGGACAGTCACAGTAAACACTGGGAGCCAGAGCTAGTACAGGAAGATAGTGTCGTCTATATGAGATATGTGTGTATTCGTTGCTAGCTGTCAGGCCCAATCAGTTAAGCTATGTGTGTGTGTATCCCTGAGCACACAACTGAGGGAAAAACACATAGGTGGGTATAGACTGGGGCTCCCATGGGTTTCTGGCTTAACTGTAAGTACCTTGAAGGCCAAAACAGTGCCTTATTTGCCATCTCCAGAGCCTGGCATGTAATAGTTATTCAATAAAGTTCCTGAGAGAATAAATGAACAAAATAGTAACAGTTTGCTAGTTCTCCATCCTCCAGAAGCCAATTATCTTGTGAGAGACACAAATAATTGACCCTCTAGTGTGCCCCCATGCAATGTGTGGGTAGGTGCAGAGTAAAAGGACATGTCTAAAGAGAAATGGTCACTGTACAAAGGGTAGTTGAAAAAGGCTCCCTGAGAGAGGCGATTCGTGAGCTGAGTTTTAAAGGATTTGCTTGTACTTTAGGGAGGAGAAATACATGAGGCAAAGGAGACAAAGTCTAACTCTGAAGTTAGACTGCCAGGTTTGGATCCTGGCTCAGCTTCCTACCTGTTGGGTGTTATTAAATAATTTAACTTCTCTGTGACATTCCATCACCATAATTTAAATTTTTTATTTACTTTTATTTTATGTGTATGAGTGCTATGCCCGCATGTTTGTAAATGCACCCATGTTGTGTAATGCTTGCAGAGGACAGAAAAGGGTGCCAGATCCTCTGGAAGTGGAGTTATGGACAGTTCCTAGTCACCATGTGGGTGCTGGGATTTGAACCCAGGTCTTTCGAGAGAATAGCCAGTGCTCTTAATGGCTAAGCCATTAAGAGCTCTCCAGCTCCCCCATCACCATACTTTAAAACACTCATCTGACATATAAAAAACAGTAGATAGATCTAGCTATTTCATAGAAACACTGATTATATAGGACCCTGGAGAGCTGGCTCAGCAGGTGAGAACACTTGCTGCTCTTTCAGGGGACTAGAATTTGGTTTCCAGCACTCACACCAGGTGTCTCACAACCATCTGGAACTCCAGTTCCATGGGATCCACCACCTCTTCTAGATTTTGTGGCTACCTGCACACACATGAATATCCTGACATGCAGACACAAACACATAAAAAATTAATCTTTTTTAAGAAAATAGAAAAGAGACTAGCCTATGACCATACCATCCTGACTACACCCCAGCTTTTCTGATCTGAGAAGCTAAGCAGGGTTAGGTCTCCCTTGTACCTGAATGGGAGAATATCATTAAAGTGTATTGAGGGGCTGGAGAGATGGCCTAGCAGTTAAGAGCGCTGACCGCTCTTGCAGAGGACCCGGGTTCGATCCCCAGCACTCACATGGCGGCTGAGAACCGTCTGCAACTCCAATTCCAGGAGAGCTCCAGTTCCAGGGGAATCTGATACCCTCTTCTGACCTCCGTGGCATTGCACGACATGGGTGCACAAACCTGCATGTAGACAGTACATTCATACACATAGAAAATAAATAAAAATTTTTTAAAAATTAAATTAAAAAAATAAAATAAAGTGTATTGAGGGGCTGGAGAGATGGCCTAGCAGTTAAGAGCGCCAACTGCTCTCACAGAGGACCCGGGTTCGATCCCCAGCACCCACATGGCGGCTGAGAACCGTCTGTAACTCCAATTCCAGGAGAACTCCAGTTCCAGGGGAATCCGACACCCTCTTCTGACCTCCGCGGCATTGCATGACACAGGTGCACAAACCTACATGCAGACAGTACATTCATACACATAAAAAATAAATTAAATTAAAAAAATAAAGTGTATTGAGCTTATATGTTCTAGGTATTTCACTAAATAGTTTATCTGAATTGTCCCATCTAATTCTTCCAACATCCCTGTTTTCCTCTATTCATTGAATAGGGGGAAACAGGCTTAGAAAATAAATTCCTCCAATCATAGAGGGATACAAGACTTACAGGAAGCTTGCTTTCTTAGACATTATGAAATGTCATGGATGTGTGGAAAAATGAAAAAAATGAATGCATATAAACTCTTTATGAGCACACCCATTCCCAAGTGTAGACATCTGGGTCCTGGCATGAGCTCTGACACAGAGTTTGGGCCAATAAGGTTGTAAACAATTTTCTTTATGTATGTTTTTCAAACAAACCTACTAAGTATGGTCTAATGTCTACTTACTTTTACTGTATTTTATTTATGATTTTTGATTCACGTAAAATTTCTAAAAAACATCAGCAGTGAAAATTTTAAGTCAAAATAATGTATCATCTATGATCGTTATTATGTTCGGCCCCCAGCTATTGGCAGGTAGAGAGTTTGTGGATGCTGTATGGTAAAGTCCCAGCCAGATGGCTGCTGAGCAGCTAGGTCAGACATTAGTTCTATTTCCCATAGTAGCAGGACTCCAGGAAGACAGAAGAAAATAACATTTTCTCCTGGTACCTGCTATACGCATCCACTTGCACTTTCAGGATTCATTTGATTCTCTCAAAAACCCATGAGAAAAAAAACCCTATGAGGTGGCTATTTATCTCCATTTCCCTGAAGAACTGTGACCAAGAGCATGCCTGAAATCCCAGCACTCAAGAAGCTGAGGCAGGAAGATTGAAAATTTGAGGCCAGACCAGGCAACAGACAAGACTCTGTCTTAAAGAATAAAGATATGGTTAAAAGAAACAAACAAGCCGAGCGTGGTGGCTCACACCTTTAATCCTAGCACTCGGGAGGCAGAGGCAGGTGGATCTTTGTGAGTTCAAGGCCAGCCTGGTCTACAGAGTGAGTTCCAGGACAGCTGGGGCTACAGGGAGACCCTGTCTTCCGAAAAAAGGCCAAAAAAAAAAAAAAAAAAAAAAAAAAAAAAAAAGCAAGCAAGCAAATAAATGAATGGAGGGTCAGAGAAGTTAAGATAATTGTCCCTGCTCACACAGCCTAAACATATGTCTGAATCTAGTGCTCTTTCCCCAGGAACATACTGTGTCTGAGCACTGCCCACCACCTCTTCTCTCTTCTAGCTGTCATTTCAGGGCTCTGGTATATTCCAGGAGTACCCATCCAGGGATGGACCACCAGCCCACCTCTGCTGTAGGGAGTGTGGTTGGGTCCCCAGATTGCATACACAGATTATTAGTGGATTTCCAGTGTTCACACTTATGGGTCCTCTTCCAAACAAACTAATGGAGAGTTTGTTATACTCAGAGTTATTAAAGTCATTACTCACCGAAAGAGGCAATTCCCTTAAACTGTGCAGGATCATTGTATCATTTAGGGGCAAGAGCCGAGGAAATTATGTACAACAAGAAAGATGTTTGATGTTGATTATGAGCAACTCCATTAACTATAAGAAGGAAAATAAGAGCAGGGAACATGGCTCAGCTGATCCTATCTTCCTAGCATGCCTGAAGCCCTGAGTTCGATTCCCCAGCACCACATTAGCAGGGAATGGTGGTTGTACCTGTAATCCCAGCACTCAGGAAGCAAGAGGATGTGAAGTTCGAGGTCATCCTCAGCTTCATAATAAGTTTGAGGCCAGCGTGGGCTGCGTGAGTCCCTGTCCCAAAACAAAAAAGAAAAATCAGAATAATGAGAAGTGTATGAGCCCAAGAATCAGGGAGTCAAACACACGGAGGTCTGTATCTCTGAGCGGACCCTGTGATGAGGACCCTCTGGAAGAGGATTCTAGCCAAAGCAGAGTAACCTTAAAGTTTTCTGTTCTATCTAGGACTCTAAGACTTTCTGGTTTCCATCACTCTGACTTGGGAGCACATCCCACTATATTTTGAGTTTAAAGTATCTGGATTATATGGATAAGCAAATCTTGGGACCTGAGTCCAGATCTCACCTCTGAGGTTTGGGGGTTCCCTAAATGACGACTCCTCTTAGTATATACTAGAAAATGTTTACCTCGAACTGACACTTAAACTAGGGTTATTTCCTTATTATTCCTCTCTTTTTTTCATTTTCAGGTACCTTGGCACAGAAACGTGAGTTTATGGTGCTTTACTTATGCCCTGTCTGAAATGCAGACTGCTGGGTAGAGTGGGAGAAATAGATTGAGAGAGATTAGCCCCAGAAACTGAAGATCTATTATATTCCCAGCCTCCATCTAAGAAATACTCAAATAAGAACTTTTGTGGGTTTTTCTTTACTTCCGTCCTCTCCTTCCTAACTCTCCATGAACTCTAAAATCTCCTTCCAGAAGGTTCTTTGCCTCCCTCTTCCCAAACACCCCATTTCCCGCACCCTCTAGACATCAGGTCTCCCTCCTGACAAGCAAATTTTAACCCCAATGATAAATGATCTGTATTTGGTGGGTTCTTTATCACTAATTAGCTCTTTGTGAAATTTTCTTGGATTCTTCCTCCAACCTCTCTTTTCTTTCCTCCTTTTTCTCAGAATATAAAGTCTCCATCTCGGGAACCACCGTAGAGCTGACGTGCAGTCTGGATGATGATTCCATAAAATGGGAAAAAAATGACAAAATTTTAACTAATGAGGAAAACCAAAACCTAATTCTAGAGAACTTTTCTGAAGTTGAGGATAGTGGTTATTATGCCTGCTATACGGACCCCAAAGGAGAGAAAAATTATCTATACCTGAGAGCTAAAGGTAACACAGGGTTCTTTCAGAAGCACATTCTCAGTAATGTCCCTCAGCCAGCTGGCAGTCCATTTTCCTCTGAAAGTCCCCTCTTGCATTTAGTCCCAGCCTCTCTGGAGCCACACAATGTCAGTATTTTCTGAAATATAGATTCAACTCCAACCTGGAATGTTCTGGATAACCCATTCAGTGCTAGGTCTAAAATAGCAACTGCCCCCAAAGGTAGGCTTGGCTCTTCTGTGTTATATAATACCCATAATCAAGGTTTACTAACATGTGTTTGTGAGATACATTCATTAGAAGGATGACTGGATGCTACTATCTGAAAGTCCTAAACTCAAGCATCATAATAAATAATAGTAAGAGCTGACATTTATCAAGTGTTCTTCTGAAGCTTCAAGTACTGTATTCGCAATCCCTGTACATGCCATAGATGGGACCCAGGCCCTGAGGCATCACTGTACTACTGAGCTCCACCCCCCAGACCCATATCACAGGATCCTCTCCTGTTATCCAACAGCCATATGAGTTAAATACTTTTTTATTCCCATTTTGTGGATGCGGAAACAGAGGCTTCATAGGTTGAAAATTTCCACAATTAATGAGTAATGGGCAATATTGAAGGTGAGGGCTATAATACTGATGCATGCAGGTGTTGAAGGAAGACTTCTCTTCATTGTTCCTTCCTCTTCTCCCATGTCCTGGTCACTTCTCCCCCGCCCCCACCACCGCCCCCTGCAGTGTGTGAGAACTGCGTGGAGGTGGATCTGACAACCATGGCTGTCATCATCATAGCTGACATTCTCATCACTCTGGGCTTGCTGATGATGGTTTATTACTGGAGCAAGAAGAGAAAGTCCAGTGCCAAGCCTGTGACCCGAGGAACTGGTACTGGTGGCAGGCCCAGAGGTAAGACCATAAAACTGGTTCAGGGAACATGTGGCTTGGAGCAGGATGGACAGCAAGTCTATGGCAGGTTTAAAACAGCTTCTCTAGAACCTTCACTGTGATACCAAGATCCCTTCATAGGGGGATGTTCCTGTCCAACATCACTCCTCTCCCTCCTGCCCTAGAAGATTGTAAGAATACTGACCAATGATGCAACGAGCTTCCTCAAATACCCGTCAGCTCAGCACCCTGCAGTAAGCAGATTCCATCCCAAGCTGTGGGCAGAGAGACTTCAGGATAATAATAGTTCCTGCCTCTTCCTCTCCCTTCCCCCATGCAGAGATAATGGGAGGACCAGAGTCCAACAAAGCCACAAATGAGAGCACTGTGGAGTCCTTCCTTAGATGGGGTGAAAGAAACGAGGAAGGTGGTTGGATAGAAAAAAGAAGCTAGAAAAAAAGGACAGAAGGGACTGCTCTCCCTTGGGCTGTTGGGTTGGATCTCACAGCAGCCATCAGCATTACAAGACTAGTGTCCAGAATAGGAACAATACTTTCCCCTCCCTCCTCTGCAGGAAAAAACAAGGATCGGCCACCACCTGTGCCCAACCCAGACTATGAGGTAACAGGGGTTGGAGTGGGCAGGAAGTTGGAGGGTGTCATTCTAGAGAGAAAGAGAATGGGTGGGAACTGTCCATCTCATCTGCCAGACCCTTCAAGCTCCTGAAGGGCTCCCAGGATAGGCTACCATGTGCCCATCTCTGCCTTCTTTGTGTTGGAACACAACTATCTCAAAGGCTGTTTGGTTTCCACAACCACACAGAAGAAGGGGACTGGGGGAGAGAGAGAGAAAGAGTTTCTCTCTTTCATTCATTGGCTAGGATTCAGCTGTGGAGAATACCACACATGTAGATGTTAACCTGATAGAGTTGATGTTCTACCAGCATGCACCAGCACAGCCAATCAGGCATGAAATCAGGGCAGCACGTCATTGGTAAATGGCCCTGACTTTCCCTCCATGTCACACATGCACATGCACATGCACACACACTCACGGACTCTGTCAGACATCACAGCTCCTCTCCCACCAGGCCGCCTCTTGATGTGGTAACTAAAGAGTTAATGCCTGGACCACCATGAGGGAGGACCCCCAGGACTGTTCTCATGTGGCTGTGCACTAACCATTGTTAAATATTTTCTGTCAACCTGGATAAATTCAACAAAAATTTGATGAGCACCACCAAGCATGGGGTTTTTAGTGTCTCCAGAATGATTCTACTTAACCTTGACAAAAGCCCTAAAAATGTGTCTTTATAACTCCCTTTACTGAGTTAGGGAAGCTAAGTCTCACAGAAGGAGATGAAGGCTCAAGTCAACCACCTGTGCCAAGTTACAACTCCTGAGTCTAACCCCTACTCTGCAGCCAACTCTTCTTGGATGACCTCCTCCCACCCTCCTAACCACCCCCTTCTTATTCCACCCTCAGCCCATTCGCAAAGGCCAGCGGGACCTGTATTCCGGCCTGAATCAGAGAGCAATCTGACAGATATGAGGGGCACCAGCTTCCTCAGACCCTCTGTGAGGTCTGAGAGGTCCAGCCCTCTGCGTACCCTGCTGTTCCTTGTTCTCTGGAAAAGGTGTGGACCCCACAAGACAACTGTTCTTTGGCCTAGTGAACACACACCTGCAGCCTTGCCCCCAGCTCCCTTCTTCAGCCTGCTCTGCTGGTAGTGAGCTCCAGGACATTGTTGTTGCCTCACTGCCCATTGAAACATCATGGCTGACCCCCTCAGTCTGCCATCTTGTCAGGTTATTTATTTCTATTACTCATTCCTGCCAGCTTCTCCCTTCCCCCCACAGATGTTAGTTCTACCTTAAATTCCCTCTGTTCCTGCATATCAATTGTCCTGTATCCCTAACAACACTTTCCTATAGTTTTCTGTATTTCCGGCTCTGTGCTTTGCAACCTTCTCTGGTGATGGGCTGGGTGACACTTGGCAGAGGCCCTTCCCCATTCACAGGGCCCAGCGTCTGCCCTGGGCCCCACCCCAGGTTTCATCTCAGCCCCTTGGATATTCACCTGCATCTCCATGAATGCACTAGGCTTCTCTCTAGGTATGGAAAAACAATAAAGTGTATTTGGCTGAAAAGGTTGTTGTCCCTCTTTTCTGGGATGCAGGACTTGCTGTGATAAGGGATAGAGTGGGAACTACTGAAAGAAAACCTCAAAGCTGTGCAGAAATATGTGATAGGTGGGTCCCTGATGGCGTGGTCAGCCCATAAAATGTGAGGCAAAAAGAAGCAGAAGAGCGATGGAGAGTTAAGACAGAGTTGAGGCTGACACCCAGGAAGACAGGCTGAGCAGAGCAAGGGGAAATGGAAAAAAGAGACCTCTCCAACTAGCCCCTCCCACCTTGGAGGCAGGGGCCTGAAGCCCCAGACAGTTGTGGTTGAGCTGCAGGATGTGGGCTGTGCTGGGGGGGGGGGGACCAGGAGCAGAGGAGGCCAGCAGTGAGAAGATTTGCTTCTCTGTTTCCCACACACTCAGCTTTTGGAAGGAGGAATCCAGAGCCCAAGCAAACTGTTCTAGGACAGCTCAAACCAGCAAGCTCTTTTCTCTACCCTCCTCCCTGCTGACCTCAGGGCTATTTGTTGTATGACCACCACTGAAAAGGGCTTCTATGATTAGCAGCCCTCCACATGCTGGACACACTCAGCCTGGGACTTGTTGCTATAGCTATTTGCTAGTCCTTGCTGCTGGCACTTCTGTCTCTAGGCATCAACTCTCTGATTTTGCCTATCACTAGCTACTGATCAGCAGCCTGGCCCTGGGAGTGACATGCTTTATCCCAGATATGTTTGTGTCCAGTTAAGGACAGACATAACATGATAAACAGCATGAGTGTTTACTATGCTCCAGAAACTGTGGTTAGCCCTGTATGTGTTATCTCATTCCTAATAGTGACGGGTACCATCCTTGCTCTGCTGCTGAGGAAAGTGAGTTCAGAGAATTTAAGTCATTTACCCAAGTCAGAGTGAAAGGCAGAGCTAGAATTAGCAAACAGAGCTGTCCAACTCCAGGACTCTTGACACCAGCCGAGTACTGACTGTGATCATACAGAATCTCTCCCTCCCATCAATTTCTCTGGAAAGGAGGAGTTGGAAATGGAGTTGAAGTCTTGTCTTCTACCTGAGGCAGAGGCAGAGTAATACAGGATGAAGGCAGGAGTTGGACTGAAGAAGACAAGTAGGTGTCAATGCAACACAGCTCTTGCTCCAAATGAAATTCTGGGACCAGTGATATGGCTCAACAAGTAAAGGAGCTTGTAACCAAGCCTGAGATCCTAAATTCAATCCCCAGGATTGACATAGTAGATGTAGAGACCCAACCCTCTGACCTCCATATATTCACCATGGTACACACACACACACACACACACACACACACACACACACACACCACACATTAATTTTTAAAATGAAAGGGGGAGCTGGAAAGATGGTCCAGTGGTTAAGAGGACTTGCTGTTCTTCCAGAGGACCTACATCTGACACCTCACAACTACTTGTAAGTCCACTTGCAGGAGATCTGATGCCCTCTTCTGGCCTTATGTGGGCACCTGTAACCGAGTGGCATACACTCACACAGACACAAATAAAACAAAAATTTTTTTAATGAAAAAAGAAGAGAATGTTTATTCTGAGCCAAATACACATGCCACTCCATGAAACACTGGTCCTAGCTCCCTGAGAGATGCACTACCATGGAGACAGAGTATGGAAGAATCTGCCCTCTCGTGTTGATGAAAGCCAAGCCAGGAGGTCACATGTTCTCTTTTGTCACTCTTTTTGCCTTGAGATAGGGCCTCTCATTGAACTGGAAGTACAAGTTTCTGCTAGACTAGCCAGCCAAAGAGCTCCTGGGATCCACTTGTCTCTGCCTCCCAATGCTGGGGTTCCAGGTGCACATAGCCCTGCCCAGATATGTAGGTGCTAGAACTCAGGTCCCCACACCAACAGAGCAAGTACTCTCACCCACGGAGCTATCTTTCCAGCTCCTGGTAGTTATATTTTCATAGTCACAGAACAAAAGGAAGTCATAAATTAATCCATTTACCAAATACATTGGTGAAAACATCAGGTAGACAAGTTATAACAAAGAAATCTCTAGGTTTTGGGTGCCGTCTGATAACCTTCTAAGCTTTTGAGTTGGCAGAAGCTAGTGGTCTGTTAAGTCAATAAATTCCAAAGGTTTTATCTGACAGAAAGATGTTAGATCAGATTCGGAAACTGTTGATAAATGGCTATTAGGGGACCTAAAGATTGTCCAAGGTAATCGTGGCACTAGTTCTCAACATTCCAGCTCTCCAAAATGACAAAGTTCTAACCTGTCAATTACTCTGCAGAATCTTCAGTATAGATGTGGCTTTTCCAGGGAACTTCAGTTCACGCAGGCTATACAGGTTGTACATTAAGTGGGATACAAATAGTAGGAGGAATACACCCTCCAGGAGGACCACAGTATTACCATAGATGCAGAGTATAGATGGGACATGGTGGGAAGGAGGAATATAGATAAGAGGAAAGATTAAAGGACAAAAGATCAGTTTATTATTGAGCAACAAAAACTGAATTTACTCTCCTGACCAAAACCATCAAAACACAAGACAGAGCAGATTAAACAGCAATGTGTAAGACACTAAACACTAGGCAACAGTGTTCCCTGAGGTGGGAACCCAAAGAAGTAGTTTCCAGGCTGTGGCATGGGGAAGGAGAACTTAGGCAGAGCCCAGAGATGATCAGGCAGAAATGGAGGACCAGGCTTCTAGTCTTGTAGCAGACAGTATAGAAAGACCTCCCCCGCAGGAGACTCGTCTCCTGGGGGGGAGGTCTTTGAAAGCAATCAGTGCTCTTAACCACTGAGCCATCTCTCCAGCCTAGTCGTGTTTATATTTAAAAACAGAATCTGGGGCTGGAGAGATGGCTCAGCGGTTAAGAGCACCGAATACTCTTGCAGAGGACTCAGGGTTCGATTCCCAGCACCCACATGGCAGCTAAAAAACCATCTTTAACTCCAGTTCCAGGGGAATCTGACACCCTCTTCTGACCTCCATGGCATTGCACAACATGGGTGCACCAACCTATGTGCAGACAGTACACTCATACACATAAAAAATAATTTTAAAAAATTAAAAAAGCCGGGCGTGGTGGCGCACGCCTTTAATCCTAGCACTCAGGAGGCAGAGGCAGGCGGATCTTTGTGAGTTCAAGGCCAGCCTAGTCTACAGAATTAGTTCCAGGACAGCTGGGGCTACAGGGAGACCCTGTCTCGAAAAGACCAAAAAAAAAAAAAAAAATTAAAAAAGAATAGTACATGCTCAAACATTTTTCTTTAAATATTGCATCCCAGCTACTTCAGTCCTGAGAATTTATCCTACAGAAATAAAAGCATATGTATTCATGTGGACACACCCATGCACAAACACCACAGATACACACAATAAAAAAAGAAATAAAAGTATATGTTTTTACACAATGACTGACAGATGAATGTTCATAACAGTTTTCTTGCAATAGCCAAACCAGGTAACAATCTAAAAGACTTTAAAAAACCAAAAGGATAAAGAAATTGGAGCCTGTTCATCATGGACACTATCAAGTAATAAAAAAAGGAATGAGTTGGTGGTACATGCAGCAAAATAGACCATGGTTTATATAATTATGTTGAGTATAAAAACTGAGATGAGGGGGCTGGAGAGATGGCCTACCGGTTAAGAGCACCGACTGCTCTTACAGAGGACCCGGGTTCGATCCCCAGCACCCACATGGCGGCCAAGAACCGTCTGAAGCTCCAATTCCAGGAGAACTCCAGCTCCAGGGGAATCCGAGACCCTCTTCTGACCTCCGCGGCGTTGCACGACACGGGTGCACAAACTTGCATGCAGACAGTACATTCATACACATACAGAAATAAATAAAATTAATAAAAAAAAAAATTAAAAAAAAAAAAAAACTGAGATGAGGACTGAGGCTGCAGTTCAAGGGTAGAGCACTTGTTTTGGATTAGTAATGCTTTGTCCTTGATCCATAACACCCCCCTCAAATGCAAATAAAAGGAGGAACAAAGTATTATTTTATTTATATAAAACTCTAGAAAAAGCTAGACATTATGACCCACTCCTAATCTCAGCACTTGGGAGGCTAAAGCAGGAATATCTCGTGTCTGAAGCAAGCCTGGGCTACCTAGTCAGATTCTGGTGTTTTTTTTTTTTTAATTTATTTTATTTTATTTTATTTATTTCTTTATTTATTTGTGTGTATGAATGTACTGTCTGCATGTAGGTCTGTGCACCCATGTTGTGCAATGCCGCGGAGGTCAGAAGAGTGTGTCAGATTCCCCTGGAACTGGAGTTCTCCTGGAATTGGAGTTACAGACTGTTCTCAGCTGCCATGTGGGTGCTGGGGATCGAACCTGGATCCACTGCAAGAGCAGCTGGCGCTCTTAACCGCTAGGCCATCTCTCCAGCCCCAGATTCTGTTTTTAAATATAAACACGACTATGCTGGAGAGATGGCTCAGTGGTTAAGAGCACTGATTGCTTTTGCAGAAGACCCAAATTCAATTCCCAGCACCCACATAGCAGCTAAGAGGTTCCAGAGGATCTGAACCCCCTCTTCTGACCTCCTTGGGCATTACATGACACAGGTGCACCTTACATACATGCAGGCAATACACTCATACACAAAAAATAAAAATAATAAATAAAATATTTTATTTATTTATTTATGTGTATGAATGTATTGTCTGCATGTAGGTTTGTGCACCCGTGTCGTGCAGTGCCGCAGAGGTCAGAAGAGGGTGTTGGATTCCCCTGGAACTGGAGTTCTCCTGGAATTGGAGTTACAGACAGTTCTCAGCCGCCATGTGGGTGCTGGGGATTCGAACCCAGGTCCTCTGCAAGAGCAGTCAGTGCTCTTAACTGCTAGGCCATCTCTCCAGCCCCAATAAAATATTTATAAATAAAATAAACACAACTTATAGGATAATGAAAACTAATCTATAGTAAACAGAAAGCAGGTCAGTGGGGCCTGAGGACAGAGAGATGAGGAAAACAAAGACATTTTAGGATTTTTTTTTTTCTCGAGACATGATCTCTCTGTAACCCCAGCTGACCTGGAACTCACTATGTAGATCAAGCTGGCCCCAGTCTCACAGAGATTCACCTGCTTCTGCCTCCTGAGTTCTGGGATTAAAGTGCACTACCATGCCCAACTACATTTTTAAAATATTTATTTATTGCCGGCCCGGTGGCGCACGCCTTTAATCCCAGTGCTTGGGAGGCAGAGGCAGGTGGATCTCTGTGAGTTCAAGGCCAGCGTGGTCTACAGAGTGAGCTCTAGGCTAGCTGGGACTAAAAGAGAGACCCTCTCTCAAAAATACCAACAAAAATATTTATTTATTTTTATTTTATGTGTATGAGTGTTTTGCCAGCATGAATATATATTTGCCAGAAGAAGCTGGGGTGGCTGGAAGAGAATGTTTGGATCCCCTGGAATTGGAGCTGCAGACCCTTGTAAGCCATGTGGGTGCTGAGAACAGAATTCCAGTCCTGGAGTTATTATATACACATATAATATAGATGTATATATAATTTTTTTTTCAAGCATATACATGACATCAAATCTTACACTTTAGGGTACTGAAGCAACTCAGTGGTAGAACATGTACTTAATATGTGCAAGGCCTTGGATTTGATCCCTAGCACCAAAAAAAGATGACATTTAATATTTGAAATGTGTACAATTTATTCATGTCATTTAATAAGCCTGTTACCTAAAACACTGTTGTTTAAAAAGGCCAGGCATGGTGGCGCATGCCTTTAATCCCAGCACTCAGGAGGCAGAGGCAAGTGGATCTCTGCAAGTTCAAGACCAGCCTGGTCTACATAGTGAGCTCCAGGACAACTGGGACTAAAGGGAGACCCTATCTCAAAAAGACAAACAGAGAGAAAGAGAGAGAGAGAGAGAGAGAGAGAGAGAGAGAGAGAGAGAGAGAGAGAAAGAGAACAGAAAGGACACAGGTTACAGAAAGGCTCATCAGATACAGAGTCACATTTTTCAACCTTGGTTTCACATCAGAACCAACTTGGGTGGGTTTAAAATGTCTGAGACAGCAAGGGTGGTGACTAACATCTGGAATCCAAGCACTCAAGAGGTTGAGACAAGAAGATTGCTGAAAGTTTCAGCCCCTCTTGGGCTTCCTAGTGCTGAGATTAAGAAATGGGCATACATATTGGGCTGGAGAGATGGCCTAGCAGTTAAGAGCGCTGACTGCTCTTGCAGAGGACCCGGGTTCAATCCCCAGCACCCATATGGCAGCTGAGAACCATCTTTAACTCCAGTTCCAGGGGAATCCGATGCCCTCTTCTGACCTCCACGGCATTGCACAACACGGGTGCACAAACCTACACGCAGACAGTACACTCATACACATAAAAAATAAATAAAAGTTAAAAAACAAAGAAATGGGTATACTGTCTTCAATTCTTACTGGCAAGTGCATCAACTCTGTGGCTGCCACTGCTTTTGGCACTCCTCAAAGACATGAGACACAGCTTTGTAACCTTCCAATATGGACTAAGGACTCATGTCTCCCCAAGAATCCTCCAAACCTTCAATGCCAAGATGGGGACTACTGAGACACCCAGCTTGGGGACTAAACAGTTAAGGAGATGCCAGCCTCTTCAGAATACAGACTGCCATTGTTGGACTACCTGGGCTGTATCATGGAGGCCAGTGCAGGGGGATCGAGACAGGTTGTGTGCTTATCGGACTTCATTTGGGAGACCATGGGAGGGAAAGACCCCCATGTGCAGCAAAAGTACAGGATTGATAGTTGTTTGGGATTGCCAAGGAGGAACCTTCAAGCACTTCCTTAAGGAAAACATGACATCTTTTAGGAAAAAAAAAATCCTACAATTCAAGTGATATGTGTATGTATGTACATATGAATATAAATATATTTATGTATATATAACTATGTATACATATGTATATATATTGTAGCAATACAAGTTGGAGAGAACAACAAAAGAACTGAAAAAAAAAACTCTGGAAAGACTCAGAAAAAGATACAGGACATGTATGGCAGATGTCAGGGACTCAGGTGGGGTGGGGGGCATGGAAAGGGAAGCTATTGTAGATTTGATTGAGAAATGATGTATGACCTATGGAAAAAGTTTAATAATAATAAAAAAAGAAATGGGCATAAAGAACAGAATAAAGGACACAGATGAGTAAGTATCTTTGGTTCTTCATCTAAGTGAGACACTGAATTCAGGCTGCTTCAGGATCAACCTGGGGACCTCGTTCTTGGAATGGGACCCAAGCATCCTTTTGGCTTGCTTTTGGGTTGTTATTGCTGCCACTGTTGGTATTTGAGACAGAGTCTTGCTATTGTAGCCCATGTTGTCGTTGAATTTGCAGTCCTCCAGCCCCTGCCTCTGTGCTGGGGTTGCAGACATACATCATCATACCCTGCTTAAGAATCCCATTTTGTTCTTCTGGTTTGCTTTAATCTGTTGAGACAAGATCTTGCACTGTGGTCTAGGTTGATCAGGAACTCACTGTTAGCCCAAGCTGGTCTCCAATCCATAGCAACATAGCAGTCCTCCTGCTTCAACTCCCCTACCCTCCTCAGTGCTGGGATTAGAGCTATGAGCCACCATAACCAACATAAGAATCTATACTTTAAATAAATCAGGCTCCCAAGGTTTGAAAACTGCCTGGCTGAAATTTTTCCAAGTCTACTCAGTCTCAACTCCAGCTTTTAAGTAGATGAAGGACATTAGTTGATAAGTCTCTCCTCTCTCTCTCTCTCTCTCTCTCTCTCTCTCTCTCTCTCTCTCTCTCGGAGTTGTTTTTCTAGCTGGGAACTCATAGTCTTCCATCTTCCTGCCTTAGTCTCCCAAGTGCTAGGACTACAGACAGGACAGATAGGTACTATCATGCCCAGCTTTGATACAAGGTTTCTGATACCAGTTTATCATGCAGAAGGCCAAGGCAGTCAATGACCAGTGCATGAGAAAGGAAGATAAAATGGACCTTCAAGATGAGGGAAAGGGGGACTAAGATGTCTCATCTAAGACTTCCTCACAGTTAATGGCAACTGCCCAACAGGGTTGTAAAGCCAAGTCTAGCCCCTTAGCAGCAATGGGGCTTGGTCTCACACACACACACACACACACACACACACACACACACACACACACACACAGACTGAGTCCCAGTACCCCTAGATGTCTCTGCCACTCCCATTTGTGATGTCATGGAATCTTCTTTGTGGCTCAACTCCTAAACACAGCAGCCCGCCCACAGCTGTGGTAAGGCAAGCAAACCCTGAAAGAGTTATTATGGGGAGTGGAGTCAACAAGCAGCTGGGGGGAGGTGCAGTTGGGCAGACCCTCCCCGCAGGTAACCCACTGGGATGGAAACACCAGTGGGCCAGGATGGACTGGAGACTGTCCACACTGCCTGTGTAGAACAGAAGAAAAAGCCCACAGGTTTGCAGGGAAGCCAAGATCCCAGCCATGCTAAGACAAACTCTCAGCCCAGGCACAGTAGCCTTGGAAAGTGCAGGCACCTGCTGGGGGAAAAAAGCACACCCTTATCGGCATCTTTTTTTTTTTTTTGAGACAGGGTCAACCCTGTAATCCCCAGTTTGAAGCCTGGAACTAGAATGTAGCTAGTCTGGCCCATTGACCTCTCATAAGATACCGCCTTCCTCTGCATCCCTTGAGTGCTGAGGAGATATTTAAGGCATGCCACCAGCTCATTCCTGGCCTTTATGTCACAGAAACCAACTCCAGTGGTCGCCATGTGTTCATCAAGGATGAAAGTCATATTTGATTCGAGGCTTTAAGGGAGACAAAGGTCATCGGGGCCTGACCCCTTGAGTTCCCGATGTTGGCAGGTGCTCTCGGCCTTTGACCATTTCCGCTATAGCTCCTGAAATTCACGCCTTCCTTGGTGCGGACTTTGGCAATGCTTGTCTTTCTGTAGTTTTATAATATACTTTCTGACATATCAGGACAGTTCTCGCGTCAAGTTTAATTAGAATGTTCGCTTGTAAACAAAGGTGAGACGGTTACGTATAGTGTTCCGGTGTTGGCAATAAGACCAAATACCATCCCCCAGTTTTAAGGCCATCTATGGCAGGAACTTTCTTAAATCTTATTAAAGTACAAATAATATAACAAGATATTTTTGAGTAAACGACCCTCCTTTTTAAAAAGCTCTTAAACAAAACAGTCATTGGAAGAAACAACAATTAAAGTGGGTGATATCAATAAACAATTACAAATATTAAATTTCTTTGAAAAAAGCTATCAAAATAGGATAATAGTGTAAAAATGATGTTTTAAATACAATGACATGTTAAACTGAATAAAATAAGCAAATTTACCAGTGGCAAGGTCGGGTATGACAGGGAGACTTGTATTAATTAAAGGCAGATAGTAGGGCTCCTCCTTTAAGAAAAAAATAAACATACAGAGGGTCTCTGATTCTTCCCCTACCGATTTCCAGGAACATATAATGAAGTGGGAAGATAGATGGGTTAATACAGATGGGCAGTGGGTCCTTTACCATACTTTAAACTTCATGCAAAAATTGCTAAGGCGTAGGCCTCCTGGTGCTTGTGGAGTCACCCCCCAAACAAAAACAATTATTAATCAAATATACAATGGTAAATGGTGGCCGATGCCCCACTGTACTAAAGCAAGACATGTTGAAAATTTGACTCTGGGTGCATTACAATTGTCCTGAGCCATTTCCCTGGGAGACGAAAAAAAAAAAATTAAGATCACAAAGTAAAGGTTATTTTAGTTATAAAGTAATAATAAAAAAAAAGCCACAATCTCTCAGTTCAAAAAAGTTTTTGTTCCAGACTTGTGCTTGCGGTTTTGTGACCATTGTCTAAACTTAAAAATGTATTATGCTGTAACTTGTCAACCATGACCCATGACTATGTACTTTGGTTAATGTATGAAAATTGAATTATTAGTAACCTGTCCAGTAGTTCTGGAAAGTTTGCCAACTCTCCTTGCTGTTTCTTCTTGAATGTACTATAAAATCACTGCCTTAAGCTCAGTAAAATCGCTACAGATCCAAAAGCCTCGCTTGGTTTTCCTTCTGTATGCCATCACCGAACCTGTGTTTTCCTGTATACCAAAAGGACTCTGTTCTCCCACGATTAAGACCCCGATTCCCGGTGGGCTAGTCAGTGGCACTTTATTGGCATCTTTATTGGCACAGTTGATAATGACTGTGAGAAAACATGAGTCTCAGGGTCACTTGTTCTGGGGCCAGTTAACTCCAAGACGGCTGTACTGCCCATCATCGTGATCTCGAAGAGGCTGAGGTGAGAAGAGAGACACTGAGTCAGGGTCAGAAGTTCTCCTGGAGAGGGTCCCAGAGATCAGCACTCATCCCTGACCTCCCCACACACCTGGGAATGAGTGCCCCTCTAGGACTCTACACCTGCATACAACCCCTGCTGCCCAACTGATCCCGACTCCTTTCTCTGATTCGTGGTTCCTCCCCTCAGGGCTCACCTGATACAGCTGCTCATTCCTTAACAGAGCTTGAGTATCAGAAATACCTAAAAGCAGTGAGAAAAGACAGTCATTAGGAGCTGGGAAGGCTGAGATGTGGAGACGTATAAACACTGCAGTGCAGGGACTCTGAAGCTCCTCACACCCTCCCTCACCCTCAGAAGACTGCATAAGCAACATGGGCATCTAAGTTCTTTCAGCACCCTACAGTAAGAGTCCTTAGGACACTGCAAAAGCAAATCCCAGATGAGACCAAACCTACTCCCCCCCATGAGCTTGCAGGCACACACACACACACACACACACACACACACACACACACAAACCCCCAGAGAGCCTTCCAGTCTCATGTCCTGCAAAGCAGTAGACTCCCAAAGCTAGCAACAGAGTAGCAACGAGGTCAGTGATGATGATGCCAGTCAAGGTGCCCGGGTCCAGCTCCACACAGCTCTGGCACACTGTGGGGGAGAGGAGGAGAAAGAAGAGAGAGCTTTTAAGATCAGGGAACTAGCCAGGCGTGGTGGCACGCGCCTTTAATCCCAGGCAGAGGCAGGTGGATCTCTGTGAGTTCAAGGCCAGCCTGGTCTACACAGAGAGTTCTAGGACAGCTGAGGCTGCAGGGAGACCCTGTCTCAAAAGAGACAAAAAAAAAAAAAAGATCAGGGAACCATCTCTGACCCTATGATCCTAGGGAAACCCTAAGAGCTCTCATGCCGAGACTCAAACTTCAATGAGATATTAATGGCCTTGCTAATCCCCCCTCTAGCCTTCTCTCAAGGAATCATTGACAAAAAAAAAAAACAAGAAGTAACCTCAACTTTATGGGATTTTAACTAGGAAATGGACTAAGTAAGCCCCTCTTTAAGCCAGCAGTAATAAGGCCCTTATTCTCTTCCTTAATTAAACTCTCTCCCATTCTGAAGCCCCCAAATCTCATTCATTCTACTACAAGTGTGCCCTCAATCTGTTTAGAGAACAGATTAATTCACCACAGCTCCTTTCAACCAAAAGTTTCTCACATTCAGAGACCCCATGATTCCACCCAGTAGGTCCAGGAGGCACGTACTTCGGTAATATATTTGCACAGTAGATCTTTTATTCGCCAGATCCTCTGTCCCATTACACATGTAGACTCCTCGTGGGTCCAGGATGCGTTTTCCCAAGTTCAGTAATTTATTTTCTGATAACTGTGTTCCCTTTGTTCCCTCTACCCAAAGGATGCTGGTATTGCAGTCCACGAACACTTGCTCCTCAAGTTCTATCACTGGTATCTTGAAGGGGCTCACTGAGGGAGAAATAGCACAGTCAGAGGCAGTTTTCCCATTCTGTTAAGGGTCACTTGGCTTTTCTTTTAGTATTTTATTTGTTATTTTTACTTTATGAGTGTATGTAAGTGTACCAGTGTCATGCAATGCCCATGAGGTCAGAAGAGGGTATGAGATTCCCCTGGAACTGGAGTTACAGATGATTGTTAGCCACCATGTGGGTACTGGGAATCAAACCCAGGTTCTCTACAAGAGCAGCCAGTGCTTTTAACCGCTGAACCATCTCTCCAGGCCCCACTTAAGGGTCACTTGCATAAGAAGGGAAATTTGGGGGCTGGAGAGATGGCCTAGCGGTTAAGAGCACCCACATGGCAGCTGAGAACAGTCTTTAACTCCAGTTCCAGGGGAATCCAAGACCCTCTTCTGACCTCCGCGGCATTGCACGACACGGGTGCACAGACCTGCATGCAGACAATATATTCATACACATGCAAAAAAATAAAATAAATAAATAAATAAATAAATAAATAATAAAAACAGCATTTAAAAAAAAGGGGGGGATTTATAATTTCTACTGAGGGGGCAGAAGGGACAGGAGAAAGACTTCACGAAGTTCTCCTAGAATTGCAGGGTCAGGAAAGACATGAGGCTATAGTCCAAGCAGAAGACAGGTTGTCCTAGCTGGCTTTATTTTTTTTTTTAATTTTTTTATTTATTTTTGTATGTGTATGAATGTACTGTCTGCATGCAGGATTGTGCACCCGTGTCGTGCAATGCTGCAGAGGTCAGAAGAGGGTCTCGGATTCCCCTGGAACTGGAGTTCTCCAGGAATTGGAGTTACAGACGGTTCTTAGCCACCATGTGGGTGCTGGGGTTCGAACCCGGGTCCTCTGCAAGAGCAGTCAGTGCTCTTAACCGCTAGGCTGTCGCTGGCTTTAACTGAACTTGACTCAACAGCCTAGAGACACTTGAGAAAAAGAGTCTGAACTGAGGGATTCCCTAGATCACACTGACCTGTGTAGGATTGTCTTGACTGCCTCAATTGATGCACAAGGTTCTGGCCCACAGTGGCTGCGTAAGAAACCTAGTTAAGCCAGCTGGGACTAAAGGGAGACCTTGTCTCAAAAAGACCAAAAAAAAGCTAGTTAAGCGAGTAGAGCCGGAAGTGAGCCAGCTAACAGTGTTCCTCTGAGGTTTCTGCTTTAAACCCGGAAGTGAGCCAGATAACAATGTTCCTCCATGGTTTCTGCTTTGATTTCCTGCTTAAGTTACAGCTTTGACTTCCATCAATGATGGACTATAACCTGGAAGCCTAAGATAAGAAAGCCCTTTCCTTCCTCCCCTAAGTTCCTTTTGATCAGAATGCAACAGAAATCAAACAAGGACACAGGTCCTGAGGGACTTGGAGCAAAAGAGGAAACCATGAAGCTGTGTTGAGCCAAGAACCTTCCAGAAAACAAGCTCAGACCATTGATTAGCTATAAGGGGGAAACTGACTGCCAAGGCTCCCTAGAGACCTGGAAAAGCAGAAGAATGTTTCTAGGCTAGAAATGGTGCCTTTTGCCAGGCCTGGTGGCACGTGCCTTTAGTCCCAGCACTCAGGAGGCAGCGGCAGGTGAATCTCTGTGAGTTCAAGGCCAGCCTGGTCTACAGAGCAAGTTCCAGGACAGCTGGGACTAAAGGGAGACCCTGTCTCAAGAAAAAAAAAAAAAAAGAAAGGAAGGAAGGAAGGAAGGAAGGAAGGAAGGAAGGAAGGAAAGAAAGGCTGCCTTTTACACTAGAAAGTGTCAAATTCCTCTTCCCAGCCAGTAACTATCAAACCTCAGCTTCTCATCCTCTTCCTTCTCCACAACCTCTGCTCCAATATCTGCCAAGGTAATGAGAGACTCACTATGAAAGCCTTTCTGAGAGCTAATGCCAGCCGTATGAACTCCCAGCCCAGTGGTCCAGATTTACCAGGACAAAGCCCTGGTAAAAAGATTACTAGTAACTAGGCATGGTGGCACATGCCTTTAATCCCAGGACTCCAGAGGCAGAGGTCAGCCTGGTCAATATAATGAGTTCTAGGCTAGCTGGGTCTATGGGGAGACCCTGTCTCAAAAAGACCAAAAAAAAAAAAAAAGATTACTAGCTGGGCATGCAGCTCAGTGGTAGAGCACTTGTCTGGCATGTGCAAAGCCCTGGGTTCAATTTCCAGTACTGGAAAGAAAAATTTAATATTTATCCTGACATGGTAGCTCATACCTATAATCTCAACAGGCTAAGGCTGAGATGTGAGGATTGCATTGAACCTGAGGCCAGCCTGGGCTACATAGTGAATGACACATCCATCTTTTTTTTTTTAATTTTTTTTTTATTAATTTTATTTATTTCCGTATGTATATGAATGTACTGTCTGCATGCAAGTTTGTGCACCCGTGTCGTGCAATGCCGCGGAGGTCAGAAGAGGGTCTCGGATTCCCCTGGAACTGGAGTTCTCCTGGAATTGGAGTTACAGACGGTTCTCAGCCGCCATGTGGGTGCTGGGGATCGAACCCGGGTCCTCTGTAAGAGCAGTCGGCGCTCTTAACCGCTAGGTCATCTCTCCAGCCCCCATCTTATTAAGTGTTTTTACCCATAGATTAATCCACCTCTCAACTGTCACCAGAGAACCTTGCTTATGCAACAGATGGTGATTAACACAGAAACCCACAATTAGCCAAGGTTCAGAGAACAAGAGGCTGCAGACATTTATCCCTGAATAGGACACCTCTATCAAAGTCTACCTCTCAAGGCTCATGGGTCATGTGAAAAGCTAGAGCTAGCGGTCGTAGACGACCGAAAGGAAGCAGTTTTCCAGACAGCTAGTTAGTTACTCATATGAACTCACTGCAATGTTGACAGTATACACAAGTCCCATGCAAGCTCAAAACAAACAAACAAACAAAAATCCCAACACAGACTTGGGGAAGTGAGTAAGAAACCCAACCCTGCCTAAGCAACCAATGGCTGCTGGGAGGGGGACACTCAGTCCTTTTCAAAGATGTGACTCTTAGTAGGTTAACAAGATTCCAGGGGACAGACCCATATTGAAGGACATTTGGGGACACAAATTAGACTCTGTTTTGAGAGGACAGAAGCCCTACCAAGAGCTATATGCATTAAGATATTAAGCCTGGTTCATTGTTTTTTTAACATAAACTATCTATACAGGAAAGGAATCTTGTCTCTAGATGGGCAGCCCTCACAAAAAATACTGTTAATTATGCTGAAATTCTTACAGTCGGTTGGTGAGAGGCTTCAACTAGACTTGGGGAGGGCTTCCTTTCCCTTCTCATGTCCATATAATTTTACCTGTCTTTATGCCCTGCCTCAGTGCCATACTTGTTCAAGGGGAACCACCACCCCCAAAAAGTCTATTCCTGAAGCGCCAGTAGGCCAAGTCTGGTGGAGCAGGGGAGAGGGGGATATAAAGACCAGAGGTGAACACAGTGGGCCTTTCTATATCCAAGGAATCACTCTGCCTGCCTGAGAGCATCTCTGCAGCCCACAGGGGTGCTGATGTCTCTACCGCCAGCCCCAGGCCAAGGTGGAATGTGTGTTTTCCCTGAGCTTCATACTCAGTTACCAATTTGGACACAACAGCATCCTCTAGAAAACTCCAAAATAGCCAGGCGTGGTGGCACACGCCTTTAATCCCAGCACTCAGGAGGCAGAGGCAGGCGGATCTCTGTGAGTTCAAGTCCAGCCTGGTCTACGGAGCAAGCTCCAGGCCAGCTGGGGCTACAGGGAGACCCTGTCTCAAAAAGACCAAAAAAAAAAAAAAACCCAACTCCAAAATATCTGCTCCTCCTCCATCTGAAGCAGGTCAGGAGTCCATGAACCACACCCAAGAAGCCACATGTGCACAAAATGTTTCTCCTCCTATAGTGGAGTCGTCTGTAGAGTTATTTCCAGTGGAACTCCTGGGTGGCCAGGGCAGCTCTTACGAGGACCATTTGACCCAGTCTTCCTGGGACTGCAGAGCTTTTCGGGGAAGATGAGCTTTTCGGGAGTATTTTGGTTTGGTTTGGTTTTTTGCTGCACTATAGATCTACTACTGAGCTATATCTACAGCCCAATTTTCTTTTTTTTTTTATTTATTTATTTATTGTATGTGTATGAATGTACTGTCTGCATGCAAGTCTGTGCACCCGTGTCGTGCAACGCCGCGGAGGTCAGAAGAGGGTCTCGGATTCCCCTGGAACTGGAGTTCTCCTGGAATTGGAGTTTTAGATGGTTCTCGGCCGCCATGTGGGTGCTGGGGATCGAACCCGGGTCCTCTGTAAGAGCGGTCGGCGCTCTTAACCGCTAGGCCATCTCTCCAGCCCCCCAATTTTCTTTTTTAAAAGCCAAGAAAACCAGGATGCATCGATATCTACCAACCTCCGTACAATGGACTAACTTTTCTCCTTAAAAGTGCTCCTAATCTTGGACATGGTACTCAGATGATGATGGCCAGTAAGAAAGAATCCTATTCCAGGGGACCATTTGCCTTAGAAGGAACAACAGTTAGAACTTTCCCCCATCACTAGCCCTAGGCACAGGCACATGCAATACTGAACCATTTCTTACAGATCTCTGATCCAAGGCCATAAAGAGATATTCAAGACCATCATAATCCTTGGCTGGAGTAGGTCAAAGACAAGTGCTTATTTCCTACATCGCAGCCCACCCTCCTGATGCTCCAGTGTAAGGAGGATCTCCCAGTCCTGAGGAGCACCTTCCAGTGGACTTGTGCCAGTGATCCCCTCCCTCTCAGGTCCCTACTTCCACGTACCTAGAGAAGCCTCACTTACCTTGAGAGAAAAAGGCAGCCAGTATCAGAGTAGCCAGAGTCCTGCTATGTTCCATTTTCTGGAAGATTCATCCAGCAGATAGAGGCTGTTCACGGAACTGTCCTCCACCAACTGATTCATGGGTATTCTGAAAAAGGAAGGGGGGGGGCCTGGAAGATGTTTGGCTCTCTGCTCTCTGCCTTTGATGATGAGAGGCTGTGAACACAAGAGTAGGCTAGGAGTGAGGTCAAGACGGAAACAGGTGCCAACTGTTCTTTCTTTTTTTATTTTATTTATTTTTTATGTGTATGAATGTACTGTCTGCATGTAGGTTTGTGCACCCGTGTCGTGCAATGCTGCAGAAGTCAGAAGAGGGTGTTGGATTCCCCTGGAACTGGAGTTAAAGACAGTTCTCAGCTGCCATGTGGGTGCTAGAAATCGAACCCGGGTCCTCTGCAAGAGCAGTAGGCGCTCTTAACCACTAGGTCATCTCCAGCCCCGCCAACTGTTCTTTCTAAAGAAGAGAGCCTGAGAATGAGGCAGAAACAGAGTAGAGAACATGGGAGGAGGGCCCTCGGACTTTTAGAATAGGAAAGGAGAATTAGAATGGCTTTTCCTAGATCATTGGTGAAAAATGCAAACGTTGGGTTTCCTGTTAACACCACCATTTACTTACCAACAAGAAATGGCCTCCTCTCCAAGCCCATTGAACGAAGCCATGAACTTCAATAACCAAGTCACATTAGCTAGGTTCCTCTTGTTCCTGGTCTGTCTCAGGACCCTTCACAGGGCAGTCTGGGATACCACATCCATTTGCTTCTAGGCAGTGGGAAGATGGACTTCTGAACCCGAGCTAGACGTTTGAATCTTGGCTCCAGTACACATCCATGGTGGCAGACATGAAATCTTTCAGATCTCGATTCCTCAGTATTGTTTTAAGGATTTGATGGGGGGGGGGATTGCTTGGTGCCGGCCACATCAAGTGTGCTCAGTCTGAGGTTATTAGTTAACAATATAATCTAGTAGACTTGAGCCTTCCCAGGAAACAATGGCCTTTTCCACCATTGGCTGTGGGAATCTAAAACTTTCCACAAAGCCTGACAGTCATCTACCTGGGGACAGAGGCATGTCTGCCATGCTCACTGCTGTCTTTTGTGCCTAGTGACAAATAGTTCTGCGGATTACTCTTTATTTTATTATTTTGATTTTATGTGTACGAGTGCATTGCCTGCATGTACATAAGTGCACCCATCTTGTGCAATACCCACGGAGGTCAGAAGAGAGAGTCAGAGCCCTTGGAACTGAGGTACCATGTGGGTGCTGGGAATTGAACCTGGGTCCTCTGCAAGAGCACCCAGTGCTCTTAACCATTTCTCCAGTCCTAGTTCTGTGAATTTTTGTTGACTCGTTGACCGGCTGAAGGAGACGGTGGCCCTCAAATCCTGAAAACTGATGAACCCATGGATCCAGGAAATGTGCAAGCTGTCCTGTTGAAATGTTCCACCCACTCCCTGGTAGGTCCACTTTGGGGATCTTGAAAGAACAGTAACAAAATCTCCTGGTGAAAATCTAAACTAAGAAACTTCTCCAGAACTCCAGCCCCACATAATCTGAGTCCCTCCCAGATTCAAGAGTTCTAGGATCAAGTAACAAGTCCAGTCCGAGCAACAACTAGAGGCAAGGGCAGTTATCTTTCTTGGGAAGAAAAGGCTCAAGATGGTTCCCCAACCCACTATTCACAGAGCATTCAGGGTAAGGGGGGCTCCACTTTGAACCCAGTAGCCTCACTCTCACTCCCTGACACCTGACACCCTGGAAGCCTTAACAAAAAAGCAAGAGACATGTTTTGCACCCGCAGCCCTGCTGGGGCCCCTGCTGCCCACACTTGAAGCAGAGGGTGGAGGTACTGGGGTTTTTGCCTCTGCTCAGGGCCCCAGCTCAAAGGATGCTGGGCGGAGTCAGGCTAGCTGCTGCACAGACAAGCTGGTGGCTGCCAAGGGACGCTCTGCATCTCTACTGGGAAGAACAGAGGCTGACATGGAGCAGAGGAAGGGCCTAATGGGCCTCATCCTTGCAATCTTTCTTCTTCAAGGTAAGAGGCTACCAGAGGGTCTGACAGCCAGGGGAGGGCTCATGAGAAGAGGCCGTCGTTGGAGAGACAAGGTTGTTAGAATCCTAACCTTGAGCCGACTTCATCTATCATCTTAGAATTAAAAGGTGAAAATGAGGCCTCTTGCTGTCCTCTGCTGGAAAGAAGCAGTGAGTCCCACAAGGAGCAAACAGAGGACTAAGCTGGCTAGAGAGAGGATTACGCTGCCGCCATTTTAGGCCTGAACATAGCTGAAAAGGGCCCCAACAGGCTAGGGAAATGGCAAGCATGAGGACCTGAGCTCGACCCCCTGAACCCACTAAAAACACAGGCATGGTGGTACCATGTTTATAATCCCAGTGCTGGGAAGACTGTGACTGGTGGATCCCTGGGGCTCATTGGCCAGTCAGCCTCAAGGAATCACCACTTGCAGGCCAATTAGAACCCCCCCAAAAGGAGGATGCTTAAGTTTACCTCTGGCTTCCACATGTCTGTGACTTGTGTGCATGTGTGTGAGTGTGTGTGTGTGTGTGTGTGTGTGTGTATGTGTGTGTATGAGTTGGTTGCGGGTGTGCCATGGTGGAGGTATAGAGGTCATAGGACATCTTGTAGAAATTAGTTCTTTCCTTCTACCATGTAAGTCCCGCAAGTCCCAGGAATCAACTCGGGTTTTCAGGCTTGGCAACAAGGACTTTTAACCCTCTGAGCCATCTGACCAGCCCCTCGCACCTCACTCCATTTTTTTTTTTTTTTGACAAGGTGTCACTCTGTAGCCCAGGCTGGCCTCCATCTTGTGACCAGTTCTTTTACCTTGGTCTCCCGAGTGCTGGGATTGAAGGCCTGAGGCACCACACCTGGCTAATGCTATAACTCTTGAAAACACACAAATACTACATGATGTGTCAAGAGGGGACTGAGGATAAAATTGTGAGACACCAGCTTTAAAGGACAGTTAGAGGAGCCGGGTGTGGTGGCGCTCGCCTTTAATCCTAGCACTTGGGAGGCAGAGGCAGGTGGATCTTTGTGAGTTCAAGGCCAGCCTGGTCTACAGAGTGAGTTCCAGGACAGCGGGGGCTACAGGGAGACCCTATCTCAAAAAGACCAAAATAAATAAATAAATAAATAAATAGGACAGTTAGAGGGGAAAAAATCAAAAAAAGATTAAAAAAAAACAAAAAAGAATGGCCAAGAGCTGGAAGGATCAGATGAATACAGTATAATACCATAGACCCCACAAGTACAGGGCTTCTTGAAGAGAGGGTTATCAAGAGTATGAAATGTTTGCTAAGCATGATAACATTTAATCCCTGCACTCTGGAGGTGGACACAGGACAATCAGACATTCAAAGCCAACCTTGGCTACATAGCAAGTTCTAATTCAGCCTGGCCTACAGGAGACCCTGCCTCAAAATAATAAAAGGCATGAAATGTTAAAGATAACCCACTAATATCAGAATACTTTTAAGTTTATGGGATTTGTTAAGATGAAGGTCATGGCTGATTAAAACAATTTCAGTGGAGTAGTATGAGTGGAAGCCAGATAAATAATAAATAAGGGTGAAGGTGATGGTGAAGGGTGGATGATGAAGAGCAGCAAGGGTAAACTAAGTTTCAGAGAAATTTGGGTGAAAGGCAGGAGAGATGGTATGGTAGGAAAAGTAGAAATAGAGTACAAGAAGAAAAAATGGATGAGAGAAATGAACACCTTTTTGGCTACAGGTGAAGGTAATACATAGAGCAAGGATCTAGAGTTGATGTTGGAAAGACGGAGCTGAGGGCAGAGTCAAAGGCACATGGGGAAAGGCTGGGACTCACAGAAAGCAGGTACTGCTGCTGGCTTTGACCATAGTCAGGCTTGTACAGAAAAGCAGGAGAAATGGCCTCAACGGCACTGCACTCTCAAAACAGTGAGGCAGGAGGCCATGTCGCTGCTGAAACTGACTTGGATGACAGCAAGAATGTAGAATTCTTTCTGAGAGAAAATGGAGAAAGCCAGCCACAGACAACACAGACTAGAAAGCAGTGCCGAAAGCCAGAGAGAGGCCACGGGGCAGAGTGAAGCAGTACCAGGTGGGACGAAAGAAATCTTTTTTTTTTTTCATTTTCATTTTTTATTGATGCTTTGTGTATTTCATACATCATTTTCCAAATCAGTTCAGGCATATTTCCCTTTCCC
>VZQC01014834.1:2967904-2980536 GCA_009823505.1 Rhizomys pruinosus
TTTTTTTTTTTATTTCTTTTTAATTAATTTTATTTATTTCTGTATGTGTGAATGTACTGTCTGCATGCAAGTCTGTGCACCCGTGTTGTGCAATGCCGCGGAGGTCAGAAGAGGGTCTTGGATTCCCCTGGAACTGGAGTTCTCCTGGAATTGGAGTTTCAGACGGTTCTCGTCCGCCATGTGGGTGCTGGGGATGGAACCCGGGTCCTCTGTAAGAGAAGTCGGCGCTCTTAACCGCTAGGCCATCTCTCCAGCCCTAAAAACGGTTCTTAACCACCATGTGGGTGCTTGGAATCGAACCCTGGTCCTCTGCAAGAGCAGTTGGCGCTCTTAACCGCTGAGCCATCTCTCCAGCCCCTCCCCTGTCCTCTTTCAAATCTGTATCTTTGCCTAGCTATTTTTTTCCTACCCAAAATGTCTTTCCATAGCTGCTGAGTTTTTACTTGTTTTCAAGCTTCCACCAAATTTCATTTCCTCTATTAAGCTTTTTCCCTTGGGCAGAATCAATAGTCTCTCTCTCTCTCTCTCTCTCTCTCTCTCTCTCTCTCTCTGACAGAATCTCAGTATGTAGTTTTGGCTAGCCTGAAACTTGCTATGTAGACAAGGCTGGCCTCAAACCCACAGAAATCCACTAACCTCTGCCTCACAATCACAAGTGCTGGTATTAAAGCCGTGCACTACCATACCCAGGCCTCTCTCATATTTTTATGAGTTTTTTAAATTCTTTTTTTTTTTGTCTTTTTGAGACAGGGTCTCCCTATAGCCCCAGCTGGCCTGTAACTCACTCTGTAGACCAGGCTGGCCTTGAACTCACAGAGATCCACCTGCCTCTTGCCTCCCAAGTGCTGGGATTAAAGGCAAGCGCCACCACGGCCAGCTTAAAGATGGTTCTTAGCCACCATGTGGGTGCTGGGAATCAAACCCAGGTCCTCTGGAAGAGCAGTCAGTGCTCTTAACAGCTGAGCCATCTCTCCAGCCCAAGTTTTTTAAATTCTTAAAACAGCCACTGTGGGATCTTAGCCATGGACAGCTTACCTCCAGGTGCTTCAGCCTCACTTACATATTTTAATACACACAGCAAGACTGATGCAGTTCCACCATAGCAAAAAGGCACATTACCACATAGCAATGGGGAAGAAACAGCCATACTGGAATTGCACCCACTGGCCCTCTACCCTCGGATAGTTCAGCCTCAGTTCCATACTTTGCTACCAAAAGCAAGACCCATAAAATTGCTCCTCCCAAATTCATCTTTGGTTCTGTGGCATCCAATGTTCAAGCACTAATTTGTTATGTTAACTTTTCCTGAGGAGACATGGTCTGTTCATCCCAAGAAGGGGAAGATCAAATAATGACAGGCCAAACAATAATTCCACCAAAGTCCAACTTGGTGAACCAATGTGTTTATTTGACTTATTTATAGAGCAATGGTGAGGAGTTCCTTACAGTAGTATGGGCAACCCCCAAACAGTTGCATCATTTTGAAAGTTACTGATGGCACCGTTATGGAAGCCACACAATAATAGTCTTCCATTATCGTTCACATGCCATTGTATAAGCACTAATATAAATAGTTGCTTCAAAGTCCTGATCCACTAACCATATGGTAAATCTTAACCAGCTCCATCCCAATTCAGCTCCTTAGCATAAACTCAGGTTTGGTCTGAGGGTCCACCACGAAAAACAGGTATACTCATCCCTCGTGGTGTTTCTGAGGCCTTAGAAACTCTCATCCAGAAAACCAAGACAAAGACCACACAGTATCACCTTGAATTCAACATACCGGAAAGTAGACTCCGATACAATCATCACCAGGGATTAGGATCTCTCTTGATCTTGACCACAAGTTACCATGTGAAATACCTTAGTTCATGAGAACAATTCCATGACTAACTGATCCTCCTCTTTTCTTCTGTCTTTACAGGTACCATGGCTCAGTCAAAACAAGGTAAGAAAAAGGGTTTCTTTCTAGTCTCAAATTCTGAGGAAGTTCAGAGAAGTACGTCTTCCTAGAATAGTAGCCTCAGGGGCTAGAGAGATGGTTCAGTGGTTAAGAGTACTTCTCGAGCTTCTAGAGGGCCTGAGTACTCTTCCCAGCACTCACATTGGATACCTCACAACCATCTATAATGCCAGCTCCAAAGAACTGAATGCCTACTTTTGGCCTCTACTCATACCCACACATGTGGCACACACACACACACACACACACACACACACACACAAATAGAAATAAATCTTTTTTTTTAAAGACTCATCATTTAGAAAGGATGAGATAAAGGGAAGTGGAGAACTAATATCTCTTTTGGTAACCAAATCAGTGCCCTGCTGGGACCCATTCTGGGCAGTGTTCCTAGATGTAAGCAATGAATCCTCTGGTCCTTGCAGTAGAAACTAGACCCTGGTAACTAGCATGCCTGAACCAGCAGCATTAGCATCACCTAGAAGTGTGTTATACTACAAATCTCATCTCCCCAGACCTACTGAATAAAACCTGAAATTCTACCAGGCGTGGTGGTGCACACCTTTAATCCTAGCACTTGAGAGGGAGAGGCAGGCGGATCTTTGTGAGTTTGAGGCCAGCCTGGTCTACAGAGTGAGTTCCAGGACAGCGGGGGCTACAGGGAGACCCTATCTCAAAAAGACCAAAATAAATAAATAAATAAATAAATAGGACAGTTAGAGGGGAAAAAATCAAAAAAAGATTAAAAAAAAACAAAAAAGAATGGCCAAGAGCTGGAAGGATCAGATGAATACAGTATAATACCATAGACCCCACAAGTACAGGGCTTCTTGAAGAGAGGGTTATCAAGAGTATGAAATGTTTGCTAAGCATGATAACATTTAATCCCTGCACTCTGGAGGTGGACACAGGACAATCAGACATTCAAAGCCAACCTTGGCTACATAGCAAGTTCTAATTCAGCCTGGCCTACAGGAGACCCTGCCTCAAAATAATAAAAGGCATGAAATGTTAAAGATAACCCACTAATATCAGAATACTTTTAAGTTTATGGGATTTGTTAAGATGAAGGTCATGGCTGATTAAAACAATTTCAGTGGAGTAGTATGAGTGGAAGCCAGATAAATAATAAATAAGGGTGAAGGTGATGGTGAAGGGTGGATGATGAAGAGCAGCAAGGGTAAACTAAGTTTCAGAGAAATTTGGGTGAAAGGCAGGAGAGATGGTATGGTAGGAAAAGTAGAAATAGAGTACAAGAAGAAAAAATGGATGAGAGAAATGAACACCTTTTTGGCTACAGGTGAAGGTAATACATAGAGCAAGGATCTAGAGTTGATGTTGGAAAGACGGAGCTGAGGGCAGAGTCAAAGGCACATGGGGAAAGGCTGGGACTCACAGAAAGCAGGTACTGCTGCTGGCTTTGACCATAGTCAGGCTTGTACAGAAAAGCAGGAGAAATGGCCTCAACGGCACTGCACTCTCAAAACAGTGAGGCAGGAGGCCATGTCGCTGCTGAAACTGACTTGGATGACAGCAAGAATGTAGAATTCTTTCTGAGAGAAAATGGAGAAAGCCAGCCACAGACAACACAGACTAGAAAGCAGTGCCGAAAGCCAGAGAGAGGCCACGGGGCAGAGTGAAGCAGTACCAGGTGGGACGAAAGAAATCTTTTTTTTTTTTCATTTTCATTTTTTATTGATGCTTTGTGTATTTCATACATCATTTTCCAAATCAGTTCAGGCATATTTCCCTTTCCCTTCCCCCCACCCCACCCCACCCCACCCCATCCCAGATCATGCATTCTGCCATAACTGTCCTGCATCTTTCTCTCAGTTTTTTTTTCATTTTTTANCTTACATATTTTAATACACACAGCAGAACTGATGCAGTTTCCACCAATAGCAAAAAGGCACAATTACCACATAGCCAATGGGGAAGAAACAGACCATACTGGACATTGCACCACTGGCCCTCTAGCCCTCGGATAGTTCAGGCCTCAGTTCTCATACTTTGCTAGCCAAAGCAAGACCCATAAAATTGCTCCTGCCGCAAATTCATCTTTGGTTCTGTGTGCATCCAATTTCAATGCACTTATTTGTTATTGTTCACACTTTTCCCTGAGGAACATGGTCTGTTTCATCCCAAGAAGGGGAAGATCAGAATAATGACAGGCGCCAAAACAATAATTCAACCAAAGTCTCAACTTGGTTGAACCAATGTGTTTATTTGACTGATATTTATAGAGCAATGGTGAGGAGTTCCTTACCAGTAAGTAATGGGCAACGCCCACCCAAACAGTTGCATCAATTTTGAAGTTACTGATTGGCATCCGTTATGGAAAGCCACACAATAATAGTCTCCATTATGCGGTTCACATGCCATTGTATAAGCACTAATATAAAAGTAGGCTTGCTTCAAAGTCCTGATCCACTAAACCATAATGGTAAATCTTAGAGCGCAGCTCCATCCCAATTCAGCTCCTTAGCATAAACTCAGGTTTGGTCTGAGGGTCCACCACGAAAAACAGGTATACTCATCCCTCGTGGTGTTTCTGAGGCCTTAGAAACTCTCATCCAGAAAACCAAGACAAAGACCACACAGTATCACCTTGAATTCAACATACCGGAAAGTAGACTCCGATACAATCATCACCAGGGATTAGGATCTCTCTTGATCTTGACCACAAGTTACCATGTGAAATACCTTAGTTCATGAGAACAATTCCATGACTAACTGATCCTCCTCTTTTCTTCTGTCTTTACAGGTACCATGGCTCAGTTCAAAACAAGGTAAGAAAAAGGGTTTCTTTCTAGTCTCAAATTCTGAGGAAGTTCAGAGAAGTACGTCTTCCTAGAATAGTAGCCTCAGGGCTAGAGAGATGGTTCAGTGTGTTAAGAGTATTTCTCGAGCTTCTAGAGGGCCTGAGTACTCTTCCCAGCACTCACATTGATGATACCTCAGAACCATCTATAATGCCAGCTCCAAAGACTGAATGCCTACTTTTGGCCTCTACTCATACCCACACATGTGGCACACACACAACCACACCACACACACACACACACAAATAGAAATAAATCTTTTTTTTTAAAGACTCATCATTTAGAAAGGATGAGATAAAGGGAAGTGGAGAACTAATATCTCTTTTGGTAACCAAATCAGTGCCCTGCTGGGACCCATTCTGGGCAGTGTTCCTAGATGTAAGCAATGAATCCTCTGGTCCTTGCAGTAAAACTAGACCCTGGTAACTAGCATGCCTGAACCAGCAGCATTAGCATCACCTAGAAGTGTGTTATACTACAAATCTCATCTCCCCAGACCTCATGAATAAAAACTCTGAAATTCTACCAGGCGTGGTGGTGCACACCTTTAATCCTAGCACTTGAGAGGGAGAGGCAGGCGGATCTTTGTGAGTTTGAGGCCAGCCTGGTCTACAGAGTGAATTCCAGGACAGCTGGGGCTACAGACAGGGAGACCCTGTCTCGAAAAGACAAAAAAAAAAAAAAAAAACAAACCCCCTGAAATTCTAGCAAAATCTCCATGTGACCTGTATGCACCTGAAGTTGAAGAAACACTAATGGTCTTCTCCTGGTGCCCTGAGACAGATGATTACAAAGGCAAGAGGCTTAACAGAATTATGCCTTTTCACTTTTCAGGAAACAGTTTGGTAAAAGTAAATGACAATCGAGAAGATGGCTCAGTACTTCTGACTTGTGACCTGGAAGACAAAAATATCATGTGGCTTAAATATGAGAATGGAATAAGTTCTGCAAATAAAAGTACAAAAACCTGGAATATTGGAAGTAGTATCAAAGACCCTCGAGGCATATATTGGTGTAAAGGTTCAACGAAAAAGTCAAACACACTCCAAGTATACTACAGAAGTATGTAGTCTTTGGGATATTTGTTGTGAATTCAGCAGTTCTTACTGCTCTGGTGAGCTTACTGTCTAGGATGAGACAGCAATAGATACCAAGCAATGATACTGGTAGTTCTCTTCATTTTGGGTTGCCTGTCTTTAAATAATAAGGCATTTCCCTTAGCTTCTTGAAAAAAAGCATAGTCCAGCCAGGTGTGGTGGCGCGTGCCTTTAATCCTAGCACTTGGGAGGCAGCAGGCAGGAGGATCTCATGTGAGTTCAAGGCCAGCCTGGTCTACAGAGTGAGTTAAGGCCAGCTGGGACTTAAAGGGATGACCCTGTCTCAAAGTACCAAAAAAGAAAAAAAAAAAAGAAAAAAAAGAAAAAAGAATAGTCCTATAAAACCTTCTGGTGGACCTCATGGATTGGAGCAGTTCTACAGTGTAAAAACTAGGTTAGGAGGAAGGGACACAGGAGAGAGGGGCAAGCAGAGAGAGAACAGGGCTGTTGAGAGTGGAGAATCTGGTCTTTCCTCTATTCCACATAGTTTCTGATTATAGGGCCGTGCAGGCTTCCCTGGGATCCTCTCTCTCTCTCTCTTCTTCTCTCTCTCTCTCTCTCTCTCTCTCTCTCTCTTCAAATTTTTTTGGTATTGAACTTTTTTTCTTTTTTTATTGTTATTAAATTTTTTTCCATATTTCATACATCACTTCCTCAATCCAAATTTAGAGTCATTTCCCTTTCCATGCCCCCACCCACTGAAGTTTCATGCACTCTGCCATTCATGTCTTGCATCCTTTTCTGAGTCTTTGTTTCATATGCAGAGGCTTATTGTTTTGGGGAACTTCAACTGTTTCAGTCTTTTTTTTTTTTCCCAGTTTCTTTTTGTTGTTGTTGTTGTCCTCCAACTTCTTTGCACATATATGTGTGTGTGTGTGGTGTGTGTGTGTGTGTGTACCATGATATCACCTGAATTGTGAGGATTTTCTTTTCTTTTTTTTGTCTAAAATATGTCATGTTTCCAAAATATATATTATTATTAAAAAATATGTCATGTTTTCCTATAAGGAAGGGTTTGAAGGCTCCTCCTTGGCAAGCCCAAACAACCATCAGTCTCGCCCTTGTGCTCCACACTGGGGTCTTCCTTCCCATGATCCCCCAAATGAGGTCCAGTAAGTCAACGCATCCTGTCTTGATCTTCCTGTACTGGCCTCCATGATACAGCCTGGGTAGTCCAACAATGGTCTTTTCCAAATTTTTATTGAATTTTTGTGCACTTCATACAATACGTCTTGATCATTTTTAGGTCCCCTCCCCTATCTTCACCCCCCCATAACCTCCACCATTGTTTTTCATGCATTCTGTCATATGGTAAGGTCTATCAGTCAAGTTTGTGTCCCCAATGTTCTTGGTGGTCCACTCAGGAGTCATTCTCTCACATATGGAGCCTGGAGCTACTCTAGTATCACCTTAAGAAAACAACTCTCTGGGGACTGGAGAGATGGCCTAGCGGTTAAGAGCGCCGACCACTCTTACAGAGGACCCGGGTTTGATCCCAGCACCCACATGGCGGCCGAGACTTGTCTGAAACTCCACCAGGGAGAACTCCAGTTCCAGGGGAATCCGAGACCCTCTTCTGACCTCCGCGGCATTGCACGACACGGGTGCACAGACTTGCATGCAGACAGTACATTCATACACATATAGAAATAAATAAAATAAAAAAAAGAAAATCTCAAAAAAAAAAAAAAAGAAAAGAAAACAACTCTCCGTCACCTAGCAGTGATGAGCTGTCAATAGCTACTCAGTTAAAGTTGAGGTTTCTTAACCATTTCCCCACTTCCGTGATGGATTTTTGTCTGGTTTGAGTTCGCATGGGTCTTATACATGTTGTCACCATTGCTGGAAGTTCATATGAGCAGGTTCTCAGCCCTCTGGGACTTCTCACTGAAGAACAATGAGAAGTGTAGGTCTTTAGGCTAAATATCCTCCCTTAATGAATCACCACAGAGATAGGAGCTTGCTGCCCTGGGAAGAGGCATTGTTACTAGTGGGCAGGAGAAAAAAAATCCAGGAATGACTTCCACATCCTGAAGGCTTGTTCCCTCCTGTGTTTTGTGCCTACAGTGTGTGGGAACTGCATTGAGCTAAATGTAGCCACCATATTTGGCTTTATCTTGGCTGAAATCATCAGCATTTTCTTCCTTGCCGTTGGGGTCTACTTCATTGCTGGACATGAGGGAGTTCGCCAGTCAAGAGGTAAAAGAAGATAGGCGTGGTGGTACATGCTTATATAAGCATTATATTCCGGGTCCTCAGAAGGACCATCAGTTCAAGGCCTGCCTGAGAAACTGAGCAATACTCTGACTCAAAACAAAAATTTCAAAGGTCCTAGGGGTTGGGGGAAGGGTATGGGAGGGTCCCAATAGGGAAGGGAATATAAAAAATGATTAAGATATGTATGAAATACACAAATATTCAATTTAAAGAGTTTTTCAAAACCTCTTTATTGAAGTTAAACCTACATATAGAAATGTGAAAGCATATAGCTTAAAAAATAACAAAACATTTATACATCCACACTCAGTTTAAGAAATAAGATATTACCAACACCATAGAAGCCCTCTGGTGGTCTCTTCCAGCCACAACACATCACCAAGCATGAGCATGATCGTGCCTTCTGACCATAGGAGTTCATTTTGTTTGGTTTGGGTCTTTATGCAAAGACTTGTACAGTCCATATTCTTGGGTGTAGATTCTTTCACTCAACATTGTGCTCATGCATGAGAATGACCCAGATTCTTGTGTAAAGATGATTCTTAGACTGTATAGTATTCCACTGCATGAATAACTTATTCTATCTTGGAATATATAATGTCTATTTTTTTTATGTGTGTGTGTGTATGTGTGCAGCTTCAGACAAGCAGACGCTGTTGCCCAATGATCAGCTCTACCAGGTAAAGAATGAGGAATGAAAATGCTACAATTAGTCAGGATGAACTAATGGGGGGGAAGCTACTAGACAGATAAAGAAATGCTGACAGCATGTCACATGGTGGGAAGGTTGCTGTATTGGGTAGAATGAGAAAATAAAGAGAAGAAATAAAGACTGAAGTGAGGACCCGATGAGAAAATGTTGAGGGACACACTGAGTGAGAGAGACACACAAAAGAAACGACATGAAGCCTGCCTCTCTAGAGTTATAAAGCACCCACTCCAAAGTCTTGTTCCTAAAAGGTGATCAGGGAGCTGGAGAGATGACTCAGTAATCAAGAACACTTCCTGCTCCTTTCTGGCCTCCTCTGACACTGTACATACATGGAACACACACACACACACACACACACACACACACACGCACGCACGCACACAATTTTTTATCTTAAAAAATGAAAAGACAAGAAGTTTTCAACAAATATGCTTCGGGGCTGGAGAGATGGCTCAGCGGTTAAGAGCTCTGACTGCTCTTCCAGAGGACCCGGGTTCGATTCCCAGCACCCACATGGCGGCTAAGAACTGCCTTTAAGCCAGGTGTGGTGACGTGCACCTTAAAAAAATAAAATAAAGCCGGGCGTGGTGGCACACGCCTTTAATCCTAGCACTTGGGAGGCAGAGGCAGGCGGATCTTTGTGAGTTCAAGGCCAGCCTGGTCTACAGAGTGAGTTCCAGGACAGCTGGGGCTACAGGGAGACCTTGTCTCGAAAAGACCAAAAATAAATAAATAAATAAAAATAAAATAAAATAAAATAAATAAAAACAAATATGCTTCAAATTAATAAACAGAGGACATTAAAATGAGTTGGTGACTATGCTGTCTGTCCTCTTTAGCCCCTCAAGGATCGAGAGGATGACCAGTACAGCCACCTCCAAGGAAATCAACTGAGGAAGAAGTGAGCATACAGGACTCCAAGTAAGTGAGTTCTTCAACACTAATCCTGAGGAAGTACCTCTGCATAGCTTGAACCTTACCAGCTGCTGCCTAATAGCTCTCTCTTCTCCACTAAGAATCTAGGGGGAGGGAGGGAGGGAGGAGGGAAAGAGAAAGGGAGGAAGGAAGGAAGGAAGGAAGAAAGGGAGGAAGGGAGGGAGGGAGGGAGGGAAGGAGGGAGAATTGCTATGGAGTGTCTTCTAAAACTGGAACCAGGGCTAGAGAAATGGCTCAGCACTGACTGCTCCTGAAGAGGACCCAGGTTCGATTCCCACCACCCATGGTGCACCCCTTTAATCTCAGCCCTGGGGAGACAGAGGACCCAGGTTCGATTCCCACCACCCGTGGTGCACCCCTTTAATCTCAGCCCTGGGGAGGCAGAGGCAGGCAGATCTCTGTGAGTTCAAGGCCAGCCTGGTCTACAAGTTGAGCTCCAGGCCACCTAGGACTAAAGGGAGACCCCGTCTCTAAATAAATAAATAAGGGCTGGAGAGATGGCCTAGCGGTTAAGAGCGCCGACTGCTCTTGCAGAGGACCCGGGTTCGATCCCCGGCATCCACATGGCAGCCGAGAACCGTCTGAAACTCCAATTCCAGCAGAACTCCAGTTCCAGGGGAATCTGACGCCCTCTTCTGACCTCCGCGGCATTGCACGACACGGGTGCACAAACTTGCATGCAGACAGTACATTCATACACATACAGAAATAAATAAAATTTAAAATAAATAAATAAATAAATAAATAAATAAATAAATAAATAAATAAAGTAAAAACTGGATCCACAGGACTGGTTTGCTAAAAGAAAATGATGCTGCATAAAGCCTCTTAGAGCAGGGCCTCAAGCTACAGAGATGCTAAATATTAATCTTAACCTCATTAGGGTCTCTCAACATCCACACTTTAACATCTCATTCTTTGTGATAAGGGGCTTCCTGTGCATTACAGGATTTATGGTACAGCCTTGGCCTCTGCCAGATGGTGCTGGTACCCCCAGTGTGTATAAAGATCAAGAAGTTGAGTGAATGTAAATGTGGGCGGATATTCGAGGAGATGAGGGAGGGGTTAGGGTCAAAATACACTAATGACATTTTCTTTTTTTTTATTTTTTTTATTAATTTTATTTATTTCTGCATGTGTAAGAATGTACTGTCTGCATGCAAGTCTGTGCACCCGTGTCGTGCAATGCCGCGGAGGTCAGAAGAGGCTCTCAGATTCCCCTGGAACTGGAGTTCTCCTGGAATTGGAGTTTCAGATGGTTCACGGCTGCCATGTGGGTGCTGGGGATCGAACCCGGGTCCTCTGTAAGAGCAGTCGGCGCTCTTAACCGCTAGGCCATCTCTCCAGCCCCATGACATTTTCAAATAATAAATTAAAATAATAATAACAATAAAAGAACTAAAGACCAAACCTTCAATCCCAGCACACTTAGGATGGAGAGGCAGTCTCTGTGACTTTGAAGCCAGCCTTATCTACATAGTGAGCTCTAGGCCAGCCTGGGCTATATAGTGAAACCCTGTCTCAAACACAAAAAAGAAAGAAAGAAAAGAAAAAACACCTAAAGTTTAACCTTTTAATCAGCCTAGCCACCAATCAGAAGTTCTGGTTCCATCGTAAGTTCCATCATAAGTTTCAGTCAGGAGGACAAATCTGGAAACATCTGTTGATTTCCTGACCAACCGCAATTTTTCTTTCTGGTCCCAGGTGTTCCCCCCTTCCGGTACTTAGAGTCAAAGCGATACATTTTGAAGAGCTTCCGGTGGAGAGATTTTTCAGTACTGAATGTAGACTTAGGGTCTGCAGAAGTGGCAAGGAGGGAGGAAGAGATGGCAGAACATTTTTTTTTTCTCTCTCTCTCTCAGAAAATAAAAATCGGAACTCGGGGCGTGTGCCCAATGGTTGAGCACTTTCCAAGCTTGCATGAAGTCCTGGGTTACACTCCCAGCACCCCATCCCGGAATTAATCAGTGGAAATAAGAACAGAAGAAAAAATAAAAGATCAAATAACCTATCTGAATAGAAATTTTCTTGTTTTTAACTTCATTGGGTCCTTATGTAGATCATAATTCCATGAAACAGTGGGCCTATAAGATGGCTTAGAGGGTAAAAGTGCTTGGCATACAAGCCTGGTGACCTGAGTTCTATCTCCCAAACCCATGTAACAGTGGAAAACAAGAACAGACCCTACGTGCATGTGCAGTACACCCCCACACAAACAGTAACAGTAAATAAAACATAATAGTACCAAAAAAAAAAAAAAAGCAGCTGGGTGTTGCCAAGATTAACATTGTCATCTTTTAAAAACAGTTGCATTGAAGCCAGGCATGGTGGTGCACGCCTTTAATCCCAGCACTCGGGAGGCAGAGGCAGGCAGATCTCTGTGATTTCAAGGCCAGCCTGGGTCTACAAAGCAAATTCCAGGCCAGCTGGGGCTACAGGGAGACCCTGTCTCAAACACACACACACACACACACACACACACACACACACGTGTTGCATTGCTGTGTGTCCGGGTACATGCCTTTAATCCCAGAATTTGGGAGGCAGAGGCAGGTGGATTTCTGTGAGTCAAGGCCAGCCTGGTCTACATAGTGAGTTCCAGGCTAGCTGAGGCTACAAAAAAAAAAAAAAAAGCCAGTTACAATGAAGTATAATTCACAGACATTACAAACCACAAAAATCACCAATTTTAAGTAACTTCACCCATTCTCAGTAGTTTTTAAGAAATTTGCCGCTCGCCAGGCGTGGTGGCCCACGCCTTTAATCCTAGCATTTGGGAGGCAGAGGCAGGCGGATCTTTGTGAGTTCAAGGCCAGGTCTACAGAGTGAGTTCCTGGACAGCTGGGGCTACAGAGAGACCCTGACTCAAAAAAAAAAAAAAAAAA
>VZQC01014834.1:2982377-3069269 GCA_009823505.1 Rhizomys pruinosus
AACAGCTCATCTCGCAGCCAGGCCACCACTACAACCTACCGCTTCTTGTGTGGCGTCCCAGGGTACCGGCATCTCCAAAAAGCCGTGGTGGCGCTACTGAAACTGAGGCAGCACCTTCACCAATGGTCTCTTCCACCTTTCTGGTGCAAAGCCTCAGCTTCTCTCCATGACCCCTGCAATCCTGGGGTCTTCACAGCAACCGAGGTGCACTTCCACCAATGGTCTTTCCTGACCTCTCACAGTGCCAAAGCCTCCGGCTGCTCTCTGTGACCCCCTCAAAATTCAACACCAGAAACCATAAAGGAGACTCTTACACGTTACCAAGTCCTGCTTCTGTCTCGAGGATGGAGGCTCAGGCCCTTTCTGGGCACAGCTTCTGTGTGCTGACCTTGAAGAAATTTCTCCCAGAAGATTTCACCTCAGTGATGCGGTCTCTTGTTTACTTACAGCTGATTTTTCAGGCCCAGCTAACCAGCATCAATTGTCCCAGTACCACAAAAGTTTCACTTCAGGTTCTGGTCTCTTGTACTTACAGCTGATTCTCCACCAGCCCCCAGCTGACCAGAACCCACAGATTAACAGTCCTGATGATCTCTGCTCCCCTTTTGAAACTAGAAACTCACAAGCCAGGCTCCACATCTACAACTCCTTCAGCAAACTCTCCAATCTCCAGCACAATCTTTAGGCATTCAATGATCTTCCCAGCCCAAATTTCCACCCAACTTTCCCAAAACACATTCCTCCCCCAAACACCAAGCAGCTGCCTGTCACAGCAATACCCCCACTCTTCTGGTACCAATTTCTGCTCCTGTTTGTCTTCCTTGCTGTGACAAAACACTCAGACCAACACCAACATGGGAGGAAAGGGTTATCAGCTTACATCTCCTGGGTCACAGTCCTCAGGGAGCCCAAGGTTAGGAACTCAGGCAGGAACCTGGAGGCAGGAGCTGAAGCAAACAGGCCATGGAGGAATGCTGTCCACTGGCTTGCTCTCGGCTCATGCCCAGCCTGCCCCCTGTCTTATACCTGTCACTGCTCAACAATCAAGACAATACACCCACAGATGTTGGCCACAGGCCAATCCAATGGAGCCAATTCCCCAACCGAGGCTCCCTCAACCCAGGTGTGTCAAGTTGACACCAAAGCTTATCCAGCACACTGTGAAGAAACTCTTTGGGATTTTGATTGGAATTGCGTTTTAAAATCTATACAAGAGTTTCAGAAAATGGACATTTTCTACAATGTTAATTTTCCCAATCCAGAGCATGGGAGGTTTTTCCATCTTCTGATGTCTTCTCAGTTTCTTTCTTTAAAGTTTTAAAATTTTTGTTGTAGGATCCTTGGTGTCTTTGGTTAGGTTTGTTCCTAGGTATTTTATTGTTTTTGAGGCTATTGTGAGTGGGAAGGTCTCTTTGAATTCTTTTCCACTTGCTTGTTCTTGGTGTTTTAAAGAAAGGCCATTGATTTTTTAAAGGTTATTTATTTTGTATCCTGCACTTTGCTGAGCTGTTGAACGATCATTTCTAGGAGTTTTCTGGTGGAGTTTTTTTAGCATCCTTAAGTAAAAATCATATCATATCATCAGCAAATAGGGATTCTTGACTTCCTCTTTTCCAATTAGTACTCCTTTAATTTCCTTTTCTTGCCTTATTGCTTAGCAAGTGTTTCAAGCACTATATTGAAGAGAAGTGGTGACAGGGGGCAGCCTGTCTGCGAGTTCCTACCCTTTAAAGGGAATGTTTCTGTCATTCTCCCAATTAGGATGATATTGGCTGTGGGTTCGATATATAGCTTTGATTACATTGAGGATGATGATCCCCCAATCCAATTCCTTCTAGGACTTTAAGCAGAAAAGGATGCTGGATTTTGTCAAAGGCTTTTTCAGCATCAATTGAGATTGATGGTGTGGTTTTGTCTTTGATCCTTTTATGTGTTTTTTGATATTTACTGATTTTCATTGTTGAACCATCCCTGCATCTCTGGTATGAATCCAACTTGGTCGTGATGGATGATTTTCTTTTTTTTTATTTTTATTATTTTGTCCTGTTGACCTTCACAAAGGAGACTCAGTGTGGTTATTGAAATCCCTACTATGAGGTACTGGGGTTAGTCTGTGACTTGTGGTCCTGGAGAATTGTCTTATAAAGGTTTCGTTGCGCCAGAATTTGGGGATATATATCTATAATGTGAAATATTCTTGGTAATTAGTTCCCTTGATAAAAATGTAATAGCCTTTTTGTCTTCTTCTCTGATTTCTTTTACTTTGAAGTCATTTTGTCTAATATTAAAATAACAAACCCCTGCTTCTTTTTGACATTTGCTTGGAATATTTTTTCCATCCCTTCACTTTAAAGTGGTGCCTGTCCTTGTAGGTAAGATATTTCTTGTAGACAGCATATCGATGGATTCTGTTTCCAATCCAATCTCCCAGTCTATGTCTTTCGATTGGCGAATTTAGTCCATTAGTAATTTAAGGGTATGACTGATAGGTGTTGTGTTGTCTCCTTTTGCCTTATTATCCATTTGTGGTTGGGTTTAGGTTTCTACTTCTGCAGTTAGCTTTTATTGATTTCTCTTTCTAGCGTGCCTGGGGTTGGTTGCTCCTTCTTCTGTTCTTTGAATTGCTTCAAGTATTCTCTGAAGGGTGGTTTTCATGTTTCTTTAAGTTTGTTTATGTCATGAAGGTTTTTCTTCTCTCTTCAAATATAGTTGACATTTTTTCTGGGTAGTAGTAACCTGGGTTGGCATCTATTGTCCCTTAACACTGGGAATGCTTCATGCTCTAGGTTCTTCTTGTCTTCAGTTTTGCACTGAGAAGTCAGTTGTAATTCTGATAGTTCCCCATATGAGTCACTTGTTATTTTTTCTCTTGTGCTTTAAGGACTTTGTCTTTGTTTTGGGTGTTCTAGCATTTTAACTATATTGTCGGCGTGGAGAATTTCTATTTCTGATCTTGTCTGTTGGACTTCTATGTGCTTCTGTATTGGTATTGGTTTGTCCTTTTTAGTTGGGGGAAATTTTCATCTTTATTTGTTAAGATCGAACAATTCCATTCTCTGGGATTCTTCTCTTTCCTCTTTTCCTATTATGCGGAGGTTTGATCTTTATTAAAGTGTTCCACAGGTCCTGGTTGTTTCCACTTTTGTGTATTTTTTCATAATCTTTTCTTGAGGTTTTTAGTTGTTCTTTGTTATCTTCCAGGTCTGATATTCTTTGTTCGCTTCCTTCATTCTGCTTCTGAGGCTTTTTCCATTCCTTTCCTCTTAAATGGATGATGAGCGTTTGATTTCCTTTTTCATTTCCTCTTCTGATTTCTTTTAAGTATTTTCACTTCTTTTTGGAGCTTCTCAAATCTCTTCTTGGTAGCTCTTTGCTTTGCTGGTTAGTTTCCTTATCTTTTCAGCATGTGGATCTTTTCAGTGTTTTCTACTTCCTTCTTGAGTTCTTCATTCTTTTCTTAGTCTCTTTGATTTGTTTTATAATCTGTGTTTCTTTTAATTGTCCCCAATTGTGTTTCTGATATCTGTGTCCTGGGGCATCCCAGAGGGATCCCACTGCAGGATCTTCCATAGGGTTGGTAGAGCTTTGGGTGTGGGATTATCCTGCCCCTTTCCAGTGTTGTCTCTTCTTCCTGATCCTGGCATATGGGCTTCTCTTTGCCTGTATTCCAATGTGAGTCCTAAATGCCTCTTCACTGTGTTGAAGGCTTGCTTTGCTTGCCTCCTTCAGATGCCTTCGTAATCCCAGTTGGCAGGGGGGGGCCTCTTCAGCCCACACCCCGGTACCTTCCGCTGGCCTCAGGAGATCTCAGATAACTTTTGCTTTTTATAGTTGTTTTGCTTTTGTTTTAGTTACTTTTCCTGTGTCTGTGATAAAACACCATGACCAAGGCCCACCTATAGAAGGAAGAGTTATGGTCCGGGCGTGGGGCGCACGCCTTTAATTCCTAGCACTTGGGAGGCAGAGGCAGGTGGATCTTAGTGAGTTCAAGGCCAGGCCTGGTCTACAGAGTGAGTCCCAGGACAGCTAGGGCTACAGGAGGATCCCTGTCTCGAAAGACCAAAAAAAAAAAAAAAAGAAGGAAGAGTATGTTTGCCTTATGATAGGTTCCAGAGGGAGAGTCCATAATGATGGAGGAGGTATCATAGCAGGAGGTGGCCAGAGTAGAAAGCTGAGCCTTCACATCTTCAGGCAAGAAAAGGAAGCAGAGAATGGCAGACTGCAAATGACATATTTCTTCCAGCAAGGCCCCATCTCCTAAGGGCTCCATGACACAGAGTGCTGAAAACTGGGTACCCACCAAGTGCCCAATACTTGGAGCCTATGGGGGACATCCTCATTCAAACCACCACACTCTTTATGGCTATGATAAACACCATGACCCAAAGCAACTTGGGGGAGGAAAGGGTTCATTTCAACTTACAAGTTATAGTACATCCTTGAGGGAAGTCAAAGCAGAAACTCAAGGCAAGAACCTGGAAGCAGGACCTGAAGCATAGACCAAGGGAAACACTGTCTACTGGCTGGCTTCCCCCTTCTTGCTCAGTAACTCTTCTCATATAAGCCCAAGCCAACCTGCCCAGGCATGACATTGCCCACAGTGGGTTGGACCCTCCTATATCAATCCAGAAAATGCCTCACAGACATGCCCACAGGCCAGTCTGATGGAGTAATTCCTCCACTGAGGTTCCTTCTTCCCAGATGACTCTACTTTGAATCGAGTTGACAAAAAGTAACCAGCACAGTAGTCTTTTGTTGTTTTGTTTTGTTTTTCTTTTTATTTCTTTTTTTTTGAGACAAGATTTCAGTATGCAGCTGGAGCAGACCTGGAAATTGATATGTAGCACAGATTGGTCTTGAACTCAAAATCCATCTGCCTCTGCCTCCAAAGTGATAGGATTAGCAGGATATGGTATCATGCCTGACTAAATTTTAACCATGCTGATGATTAGTAAAGCACATTTCTGGGTGTGTGACTTGCTCTGGATATAGGTAGTACCATCTAATAAGCTAGGGGCTCAAATGGAACAGAGAGGGAAGGAGAAAGCCCACTATCATGGGTATTCTTTTCCTCTTGGCTATTGGCAAGCGACCTCTGCCATCTGCTCTTATTGCCATGACATTCTGCTTTGCTTCATCCGACCTAAGACTGAAACCTCTTCAACTGTGAGCCAAAGGAAATTCTTCCTCATAAGTTGTTTCCTCAGGTATCTTTTTTTTTTTTCTGTATGTGTAGGAATGTACTGTCTGCATGCAGGTTTGTGCACCCGTGTCGTGCAATGCCACAGAGGTCAGAAGATGGTGTAGGATTCCCCTGGAACTGGAGTTCTCCTGGAATTGGAGTTTCAGATGGTTCTCTGCCACCATGTGGGTGCTGGGGATCGAACCCAGGTCCTCTGCTAGAGCGGTCGGCGCTCTTAACCGCTAGGCCATCTCTCCAGCCCCTCCTCAGGTATCTTTATCCCAGTGACAAAAACTAGCACAGTCATGTTTAAACATACTATTCAGTGGCAATAAGTGCATTCAAATAGCTATGCAGTCATCACTGCTATTCTTTTCTAGAACTTTTCATCGTACTGAACAGAAACTCTGTACTCATTAAACAACATCCATTCCCCACCCACCCCAATCTTTATTCTGATTTCTGTCTCTACACATTTGCCTATCCTAGATATTACATGTAAGTAGAATCATACAGCATGGTTTCCCTTCGTATTCAGCTTACTTTACATAGCATGTTTTATAAGTCCATCCAGTTGTAGCACATATTAGAACTCTATTTCTTTTTTTTAATTTGTATTTATTTATTTTTCATATGTGTATGAATGTACTGTCTGCATGCAGGTTTATGCACCCATATTGTGCAATGCCACGGAGGTCAGAAGAGGGCGTCGGATTCCCCTGAAACTGGAGTTAAAGACAGTTCTCAGCCGCCATGTGGGTGCTGGGGATCGAACCTGGGTCCTCAGCAAGAGCAGTAGGAGCTCTTAACCACTAGGCCATCTCTCCAGTCCAGAACTCTATTTCTATTTAACACTATATAATAGCCTGTTATAGTTATATGACACATTTTAATATCTATTCTGTTATAATAGCTGTTGAGGGACATTCAGGGTTGTTTCTACCTTTTGGATATTGTGAATACTTCCGTACTTTGGTGTACAAGTACCTGTCTGAACCCTGCTTTCAGTTCTTAAGGGACATCTATCAAATTAGTATTATTGAATTATTTGACTCATAACATGATGCTATGCTTAATATTTTCAGAAATCCCCAAACTGTTTTCTAAAGTGACTATAGTATTTTACATTGGCATCATCAAAATAAAAGGGTTCCAATTTCTGTGTCCTTGTTTTTTGAGACAGGCTTTTGCAACATAGCCCAGGGAGGCCTGGAACCTTCTAAGTAGCTGTGGCTGGCCAGAATTTCCAATCTTCCTGCCTCGGCCACCCCAGGGCTAGATTTCAGGTGAGGGCCATCACACCCAGAAAACTGTAGTCATATATATATATATATATATATAAAATATGTATATTATATATATATATTNGCTCACAAACTGGTTTTCTGATTTCTTATGTTCCCATCCGTCCTATGCCATTTGGGAGCAGTTCCACTTTATTCTTCATAGATCACAAGCAGTAACAATTCCAATAATAACAATCTATGACAAAGTTTTGAGCAGGTATTAGGTGCCAAGCAGTGTGCTATTTGACGACAGGATGGATCCTACAAGTCTGTTTTGAGGGACACAAAATTAATGGAATCAGCATACTGTCCAAGAGTTAAAAGCACCATGGAAATGAAAAAACAGTTCACAAAATGAGCGAAAAGATTTGCATGTCACAAATGAAATCAAGGATTATACAGAATGAAGCTGCATGGTGGTGCACGCCTTTACTCCTAGCACTTGGGAGGCAGAGGCAGGTGGATCTTTGTGAGTTCAAGGCCAGCCTGGTCTACAGATGTGAGTTCTAGGACAGCTGGGGCTACAGGGAGACCCTGTCTCGAAAAGATATATATATATTTATATATAATATTAATCCTTGATTTCATTTGTGACATGCAAATCTTTTCGCTCATTTTGTGAACTGTTTTTTCATTTCCATGGTGCTTTTAACTCTTGGACAGTATGCTGATTCCATTAATTTTGTGTCCCTCAAAACAGACTTGTAGGATCCATCCTGTCGTCAAATAGCACACTGCTTGGCACCTAATACCTGCTCAAAACTTTGTCATAGATTGTTATTATTGGAATTGTTACTGCTTGTGATCTATGAAGAATAAAGTGGAACTGCTCCCAAATGGCATAGGACGGATGGGAACATAAGAAATCAGAAAACCAGTTTGTGAGCAGAGGCAGAGATCACAAAAATTGTATACGCCTTTGACACAAGAGTTTCCAAAACGTAGATCCAAATTTCCACGCCCGGCCCCAAATTTCGCTCAACTCCAAAGCCATCTAGCCCTGCCGCCCCGCCCCGCCCCGCGCCGCCTAACCCAATCCTAAAGCCATTTCCGACCCGCCCCCAGCTGAACGCCAGCTATCTGGCGCATGCGCCGTGAGGGTGTTTTTGCCTGCCATTAGCTGGAGAGGACCCACACGCCCTGCTTCCGGCAGGGCACTCCACAGGCCCAGGCGCTCGGTGATGACGTCAGCTCCGGTTGCCATCCAGAGTCGGAAGTGGGAAGCCTCTGGCCGCTGAGGCTGTGTCGTGTCGTCGCTGCTGGCTTCTCAGGCTCTGGTAAGAGAGAAGGGAGCTTGAGGAGAGGGGAGTGTGGAGTCTGCAGCGCGGATTTTCCTCCTAAGCTGCTGCCAGCCCCGGCCTCTGCACTCTGCCTCCAAATTCCTTCTCCTGCGCTTGCTGGACCGGGGTCCCTCGCCAAAAACTTCGACCCTGTCTGATTTGGAAAGCCTTACGGTGCCCCAGCGTCCGGTGTCTCTGCACATCCCCCTTCTCTTGGCCAGGCTCCTACTGGAAAGGGCCGGAGTGTCGGCCTTGGCTGCGTCTTTTTTCTAGAAGCCTGCGCGGGGTGCACGGTGGGTCTCCCCCAAGAATCTCCTAGGGAACCCCAAGGGATAAAACACAGAGTGGACGACCGAGAGCCCGATGTCAAGGAGGCAGTTAAGCACGAGTCGCAGTCATCACAGTTGAATGCATATGGCAAAATGTTGACGTTTCTTAAGGCGAGTGATAGTCACCATAACCCTCTTGATCTATTTCCTGGGGTTGAGAAGACACCGCAAATTGAGTGCCCACAGCGCAGAAGCTTATATTTACTGGTGTTCACTTTAAGATCAGTTTTTCTATCCCAGAGCTAGGCTGTGTTTAGTCTCTGTCATTTACTCTTGGTCGGAGGGAAGACCGTCTGATACAAAATGGGAGCCAAGAAGGAATGCTGTTTTTGTCTGGTGTGTGTTTACCTTTGAGCTTGCAGATAAATGTGTTAAAAGGATTTCTGTTATATTAGCACATGAAGTACTGAAAAGGTTATTGGGTAGAACATATTACCCAGGAAGCACTTTTTAATTCCAAAATAGAGACCTTAAGGAGTACATTTTAATAGCGCTCAATTTGGGTTGGAGTTAGGGTTGCTGGGAGAGGAACCTATATAAGTATGCTTAGTAAGTGCTCTAGTACTGAACTACATCCTCAGATTATAAACCTTGGTTTCGCCTATCCCAGTTTTTCATTGTTTCTGATGATTCTACATTAAAACAGTATTCTGGTTTGATCTTTAAAATGTGTGCTCACGGGGCTGGAGCGATGGCTCAGTGGTTCAGGCACTGACTGCTCTTGCAGAGGATCCAGGTTTGATTCCCAGCTAAGAATGGCGGCCAAGAACCATCTGTAGTGCCAGGCTTGGTGGCACACGCTTTTAATCCCAGCACTCCAGAGGCAGAGGCAGGCAGATCTCTGAGTTCAAGGCCAGCCTGGTCTATAGAGCAAGCTCCAGGCCAGCTGGGACTAAAAGGAGACCCTGTCTCAAAAATATCCCACCCCCCAAAAAAAAGTGTGCTCACAAGAAGTGACAGTGGCCTTAAAGAATTAACAATACTCTTCATCAATCAGGAGAGGGGTGAGAATTTTATAGGACCAACCATAGACACCTCTTATAGAGTTTTTTTTTTTGTTTTTGGGTTTTTTGGTTTTGTTTTGGGTTTTTTTTTGGTCTTTTTGAGACAGGGTCTCCCTGTAGCCCCAGCTGTCCTGGAACTCACTCTGGAGACTAGGCTGGCCTTGAACTCACAAAGATCCGAGTGCTAGGATTAAAGGTGTGCACCACCACACCCAGCTCAAGAGGTTTATTTATTTATTTATTTATTTATTTATTTATTTATTTATTTATGTATGAATGTACTGTATGCATGCAGGTTTGTGCACCCGTGTTGTGCAATGTCGCGGAGGCCAGAAGAGGGTGTCGGGTTCCCCTGGAACTGGAGTTCTCCTGGAATTGGAGTTTCAGACGGTTTTTGGCCGCCATGTGGGTGCTGGGGATCAAACCCGGGTCCTCTGTAAGAGCGGTCGGCGCTCTTAACCGCTAGGCCATCTCTCCAGCCCGAGGTTTTGTTTTTGAAAAAGGAATTATTCAAAAAGAATAAAATCCAAAGGCTTTGAAGGATTAGTGGTTGTACCATCCCAGAGGGTAACAACAGATAATGTTATATTTCTGTAGGGCAGCTGAAAATAAGATATTTATTTTAATTGTTTTTAAAAATGCATTCATCTTATTTATGTATATATGTGTTTGCGCATTCATGTATGTCACATGTGTGCGGTGACCCAGAAGGCCAGAAGCAAGTGTTGGACCCTCTCAAGCTGCAGTTAAAGTCAGTTTTGAGCCACCTGATTTGAGCTCTGGGAACGGAATGCTCTCAACTGCTGGGCTATTTCTCTAACCGCTTCTTTCTTTAAAAAAAAAAAAAAAAAAAGGAGCTGAAGAGATAGATGGCTCAGCGGTTAAGTGCACCAGCTGCTCTTGCAAAGGACCAGAGTTCAAGTTGCAGCACCCATATGGTGGCTAACAACCGTCCATAACTCCAGTGCTCAAGGATCTGAAACCCCCTTCTGATCTCCCTCCGCAGGCATTACAGGACACTGGTGCACTTACACGCATGCAAGCGATACACATACACATATAGTAAAAATAAATAAAATATTTAGCTGGGCATAGTGGTACATACCTTTAGTCCCAGCTTTCAAGAAGCAGAGGCAGGTAGATCTCTCTATGAGTTCAAGGCCAGCCTGGTCTACATAGCAAGTTCCAGGGAGACCCTGTTTCATCTCAAAAAGAACAAAAAAATTTTTATTATGTCTGTGTACATAGGTGGGGGTGCTCATGGAGGACAGAGGGGACATCAGATTCCTTGAAGCTGGAGTTAGAGGGATTTGTGAGCCACTCTGTATGGGTGCTAGGGTCTGAACACTGGTCTTCTGATAAACCAGTAAACTCTCTTATCTGGTGATCCATCTCTACATCCCCTTATTTATTTGGTTCTGATCCTGAGTCTCAAGGCCTAGGCAGGCTGTGAAGTCAAAGTTCCCCTACTTCCACCTCCCAAGTGCAGGGATTACAGATGACCAACCCAATCAGCTGGAAACTAAGAGATTTTAAATAGGTAAAGTGAGTATTAAAACAAAAGATCAAGATTCCACTTTATCAAACATTTTTCGTTCTAGGTACTCTTATTCTCATTTGTAAATTCATTGAGTAAATCCAAACTGGAATCTCCACAAAGGTGCTCACCTAGTAATGTCTTTTCCTATAGGAGGTGCACAGTTTAGAATTTTTCTATAAAAAGAAAATCTATAAGGGCTGGAGAGATGGCCTAGTGGTTAAGAGCGCTGACCGCTCTTACAGAGGACCCGGGTTCGATCCCCAGCACCCACATGGCGGCCAAGAACCGTCTGAAAATCCAACTCCAGGAGTACTCCAGTTCCAGGGGAATCCGAGACCCTCTTCTGACCTCCGTGGCATTGCACGACATGGGTGCACAAACCTGCATGCAGACAGTACACTCATATACATACAGAAATAAAAAATTAAAAAAAAACTTATTAAAAAAAAAAAGAAAATCTATAAGCCGGGTGTGGTGGCGCACTCCTTTAATCCTAGCGCTTGGGAGGCAGAGGCAGGCCGATCTCTGGGAGTTCAAGGCCAGCCTGGTCTACAGAGTGAGTTCCAGACCAGCTGGGACTAAAGGGAGACCCTGTCTCAAAAAGACCCCCCCCCAAAAAAAAGAAAATCTATGCACCAATTTTTTTTTTGGAGTTGAATTTCTTTTTTTATTTTTTTTATTTTATTTATTTATTTATTTATTTATTTATTTATTTATTTATTTTTGGTCTTCTCAAGACAGGGCCCCCTGTAGCCCCAGCTGTCCTGGAACTCACTCTGTAGACCAGGCCGGCCTTGAACTCACAAAGATCCACCTGCCTCTGCCTCCCAAGTGCTAGGATTAAAAGCATGCACTACCACGCCCGGCTTTTAAAAAATTTTTTATACAAGATTACATTACAAATCAAATCTAGACCTGTGTCCCCCTCCCTACCCTCCTACACCACCAGAGCTTATGCATTCTGCCAAACATGTTTTTCATCTTTTTCTCAGTCTCTCTCAAAATTCTCAATGCAGAAGTTGACTGTTTCGAGCAAAAGTTCACTGTTTCAGTCAATTCTTTGACAGTCTTTTCTGTTGTTGTTTTTATTGTTGTTCTTTCCAATATTATGCACAGATTTTAAGATGAAAAAGATGAGTTTATTGGGGTAGGCAAACTTTTTTTTGTTTTTTGTTTGTTTTTTTATTTATTATTTTTTATGTGTATGAGTGTACTGTCTGCATGTAGGTTGGTGCACCCGTGTCACGCAATGCTTTGGAGGTCAGAAGAGGGTGTCAGATTCCCCTGGAACTGGAGTTAAAGACGGTTCTTAGCCACCATGTGGGTGCTGGGAATCGAACCCAGGTCCTCTGCAAGAGCAGTCAGCGCTCTTAACCACTAGGCCATCTCTCCAGCTCCCCATTTTTTGTTTTTAACATTTGTTCTAGTCTTCTTTCTGTTGCTGTGATAAAACACAGCCTAAAAGCAGCATAAGAAAGAAAAGGATTTATTTGGCTTATTCTTCTAGCTCCTAGTCCATCAATCTGGACAGGACCTCAAGCAAGAACTTGAAGCAGAAACCATGGGATGCTGCTTGCTGGCTCAGTCTCATGTTCGTGCTTAGCTATCTTTCTTACACAGGGTCCAGGACCACCTCTCAAAGGAATGATGCTGCCCATAGTGGGCTGGACCCTCCACATCGACTAACAGGACAATCCCCCATAGGCAAATCTGATCTGCGCAATCCAAGGCTTTCTTAGCTGTCTAGGCTGTGCCAAGTTGACAGTTAAAGTTAATTAGGGCATTTGAGATGACAGCAGGTTTATTTTCATTCTTCACATACTTCAGTACCAAAAGCCACAGTGCATGATCTAATAGCTGACTACTGGTGCATCTCAAGACAAGTAGTAAAGTCATACCTTGAAGTAGATTGTGAATAATGATGATTACAGAGGATTCAGGAATAACTACATCATGGAAGATTGGGCCATTTAATGAATATTAAATTGTATGATTAGTCGGGCTTGGTGGCGTACGCCTTTAATCCTAGCTCTCGGGAGGTAGAGGCAGGCGGATCTTTGTGAGTTAAAGGCCGGCCAGCCTGGTCTACAGAGTGAGTTCCAGGACAGCTGGGGCTAGAGGGAGACCCTGTCTTGAAAAGACAAAAAAAAAAAAAAAAAAAAAGTTGTATGACTATGAAGTATAATGCCAGACATAGAAGAAAGAATAATCAGATAAGAACTTTGACTCAAAGATCTTAGAGGCTAGCAAAAAAGATTGCATAGCAGTACAACACAAAAGTCTTATAAATCTGGGGAGGGCAGATAAAATGTAACAGGATGCTAGCTTCTTTGTGTAATGGAACAATACAGGACAATTAAGAAGAAAATGATACCATTGTGGTGCTAAGTCCTCTCACTATATGTAGCCTTGAGAATCCATGTCCTGTATTCCATATTTCTGGCTTTCAGTTTCCTTTCTGCACATATGTATGTGCCTCCTGTAATGATCCAAATCCTTTAATTGTATTTTTTTAATAATGCTGGGCATGGTGGCACATGCTTTTAATCCTAGCACTGGAGAGGTAGAGGCAGGTGGATCTCTGTGAGTTTGAGGTCATCCTGATGGACGGACAGATGGATGGACGGATGGATGGATGGATGGATGGACGGACGGACGGACTAAAGGTAAACCAAATGTTCTTCCTCTCTTCTCGAGCATCTTTGAGATGTGTACCTATTTCATATGGATAAGGCCAGGTATGGTGGTGCATACCTTTAATCTCAGTATTCAGGAGGCAGAGGCAGGTAGATATCTATGAGATCTAAGCCAGCTTGGTCTACATATTGAGTTCCGGGCCAACTGGGGCTACAGGGAGACCTTGTCTTAAAACAAACAAAAAGTCACATAAGCAGTGAAAATTAATAGAGGATCAAGTAAAGGCCAGTCAGGCATATTGATATTTGTCCGTAATCTCAGTACTGTGAGGGCTGAGGCAGAAAGATCATGACCTCAAGGCTATGTGCTCTCCAATGAGACCCTATTTCAAAAAAAAAAGAGAGAGACTATTTCAGTTTTTGTTTTAAAGAGTGTCAATAATTATAAGCCTATGAATAGAAATAGTTCTGTACTCCAAATGTGGAATAAAAATCTAAGTTTCTATGTAGCTAAGGAATCCCAGCTTCAAACCTATTCTGTAACAGTCTGAACTGGTGCCATCTTGTACTCTACATATGAATGAAAACTATTCTGCCCATCTAAAGACTTAAATCCATAATTCTTGTCTTATCTCTAAGAGCCTCATTGTAGCTACAGTTAGCAGGCAATGGTTGATTGCAATAGTTATTTCTATTTAAATGCCTACTTTCTTAAAAGTATAGTATATAGAAATATGTCAACAAGTAAATGCACTCCAGCTGACTATTTTTTAAGCCTTTTTGTTTTAGCTATCCCCAAATCAAGCTGTGTCCAGTTGGTTGGGTTGTAACCATCTTGAGTTTTGGAACAGGATTTGGCAGGACTTAATCCAAAGCACTTTCAAATGTAATATCTTCAGGAAATGTAAAACGAAACAATGGTGGGCATATCACAGGGATTGTGTTGTCTGCCTTTCTGAGTCTAACTTGTGTCTTTTGCATAGCCCCTCCCCCTAGGGCTGGATGGAGGATACCTTAAAGTGAAATGACAGACCAGGAGAATAACAACAACATCTCAAGTAACCCCTTTGCTGCTCTTTTTGGCTCCCTGGCTGATGCCAAGCAGTTTGCAGCAATCCAAAAAGAGCAGCTGAAGCAGCAATCTGGTAAGTAGAGGAGCCAATAGCGGCAGATGACTTGACTTAGAATTGGGTCTTCCCAAATCAAGCCTTCAGCAAATTAATTGCAATGAGATTTTAAGTTTGGGGCAAAAGTTGTTTTTGCTTATGTTTTGTCTGTCTGTCTTGTCTGTCTGTCGAGGGCAGAAATGGTTTGTTGTTGGTTTCAGGGCCTTCCCTTATTCTGTCTTCCCACTTTACATAAAGAGACAGGATAACAGGTGGTTCCATGCGAGCAGATGCCCACTGTGATCCCAAAGCTGTCAATTTATTAACGTTTTTTCAATTGCCTAGTAGTAGCTTTTAAATTAAATCACCATTGGGGCTGGAGAGATAGCTTAGCTGTTAAGAGCGCCGACCGCTCTTACAGAGGACCCGGGTTCGATCCCCAGCACCCACATGGCGGCCGAGAAACGTCTGAAACTCCAATTCCAGGAGAACTCCAGTTCCAGGGGAATCCGAGACCCTCTTCTGACTTCCGCGGCATTGCACGACACGGGTGCACAAACTTCCGTGCAGACAGTACATTCATACACATACAGAAATAAATAAATGCCGGGTGTGATGGCGCACGTCTTTAATCCTAGCACTTGGGAGGCAGAGGCACGCGGATCTCTGTGAGTTCGAGGCCAGCCTGGTCTACAGAGTGAGTTCCAGGATAGCCAGAGCTACAGGGAGACCCTGTCTCAAAAAAGACCAAAAAAATAAATTAATTAATTAATTAAATCACCATTTTAATATAAGAAACCGTTCCTTCAAGTGTTTTTAAAAAAAGAAACTAAGGTGGTACTTGTAGGTATGGAAAGCAAGCCACATGCAGCTTTAGAAAGAAGATATAAAAGGAAAAAACCAAAAGCTTTCTGATGTTTTCACACACACACAAAAACGTTGTTCTTAAGCTCAACACTCCATAAAGCCTCCAGGGTGATGTGCATCTCTTGTTCCATGGAGTAGCCTCCTTTGTAGCTCACGGGTGTTAGTATAAACTGCTTAGGATAGAATCCTTTCATATGAAACAAATCAGAATAATCTCTCACTAACCAGAAAAGTAGTTTTCCTCATCTGGGAATGAATTGAAGATGGAGTGCAGCTTCCTCCTTTCTAGAGACAGACTAGAAGAATTATAATGAATCTAAGTGCATTAGTCTTCTAGGGACAGTCACAATCTTTTAAACTGGATATGACCCGCCCCCCTCCAAAAAGAACAGTAGGGGCTGGAGAGATGGCTCAGCAGTGAAGAGCACTGACTGCTTGACTGCTCTTGCAGAGGACCTGGGTTTAATTCCCAGCACTCACATGGCAGCTAAGACCCTTAACTACAGGTCTAAGACAATCCAATGCCCTTTTCTGACCTCTGCAGTTACATGACATGAGTATGCTCACACACATGCAGGCAACACACTCATACCCTAAAATTTTTTTTTTTTTTTTGTCTTTTTGAGACAGGGTCTTCCTGTAGTCCCAGCTGTCCTGGAACTCACTCTGTAGACCAGGCTGGCCTTGAACTCACAAAGATATGCCTGCCTCTGCCTCCCAAGTGCTAGGATTAAAGGCGTGTGCTACCACGCCCCACCACACCTAAAATTTTTTTAAAAAGGTGTTTTTTTCTTTTGATAAAAGGAGAGATGGTTTACATTTTCCCTTTTATTTTTTTTGAAAAGAAAACAGTTCAAGGCCAGGCGTGGTGGCACATACCTTTAATCCTAGCACTTGGGAGGGAGAGGCAGGCGGATCTTTGTGAGTTCAAGGCCAGCCTGGTCTAATAGAGTGAGTTCCAGGACAGCTGGGGCTACAGGGAGACCCTGTCTCGAAAAGACCAAAAATAATAGTAATAATAAAAATAAATAAAATAAAAAATTAATTAAAAAAAACTCCAGTGAGCCTTGTACAAAGACTTCAAGTATGAAGAGCTGTACAAATGTACAAGCTCTCAGGATTGATGGATAGTCCATGCTGCCTATGTGCATGGCAACTCAGCAGAGAGAGATGCTGCTAGATGAACAGCAGTTTCCACTGACGACCATTTCCCCTCTCCGTGTTGAGCACCTTGGCAGCTGCTTCTCTCCTGCTTTACCCAACAGTAAAGCAAGTGGCCTCCAGTGGGCCTCACTTAGGATGACTGAGATATCAAGTTCTTTAATCTTTAATCCTCAGAATAACCATGAAGCAGAACCCATATCACTAGATACATCAGCAAGAACAGCCAGTGCTCTTAACTGCTGAGCCATCCTCCAGCCCCCACTGGAGCTAAAGAGATGGCTCAGCATTTAAGAGTGTACTACTGGGCTGGAGAGATAGCCTAGCGGTTAAGAGCACCGAATGCTCTTGCAGAGGACCCGGGTTCGATCCCCAGCACCCACATGGCAGCTAAGAACCGTCTGTAACTCCAATTCCAGGAGAACTCCAGTTCCAGGGGAATCCGACACCCTCTTCTGACCTCCGCGGCATTGCACGACACGGGTGCACAAACCTACATGCAGACAGTACGTCATTCATACACATACAAAAATAAATAAAATTTTAAGAAAAAAAAAAAGTGTACTACTAATTTAATAAAAACAGGCATAGGGCCGGGCTTGGTGGTGCACACCTTTAATCCTAGTGCTTGGGAGGCACAGGCAGGTGGATCTCTATGACTTCAAGGCCAGCCTGGTCTACAGAGTAAGTTCCAGGACAGCCAGAGCTACAGGNTAATCCCCTTCTCTCTCTCTCCCTTTCTCTCTCAGAGCTTTAAAAGTTAGTCAACTGGTATGTCTATTTTCTACCCTCTCCCCCCTGCCAGCTCACTGGAGCTTAAGTACATAATGCTCTGATTCATTGTACCATTTTCTATTGAGACCATGTCTCCCTGTGTCGCCCAGTTCTGACCAAGGAGATTCAGTCTTTCCAATCAGCTCCCCGAAGGGATGCTCCATTCCTTACCGGTCCCGTATATATATCATTGTAGGCGGACACTACACGAATGGTGTAAGTCACTGACCCCGCGGCTGAGGTTGCTAAGCCAAGCTTTTTTATTTAACACCACGTTTTGGTGCGAGCCCGGAACTAGGTTCCAACAGCTTCAGGAAGGCGGCACAACATTCACGTAACTGACCCTATCTCTGCAGCCTGGGACTGCTTTAAAAATTTTTAGATTGTTCTTTGTTATTTTAGTGTAAGTTATGGAAGTGTTCTTAGTATATGTAGAATGCGCCATAGGATCTTGTGCAATACCCATGGTGGTCTGAGGAAGGCACCTTAGAACTGGAGTTGTGGATCGTTATGCTGAGCCGCATGTATGGGTGCTGTGAACCAAACCTGAGTCCTATGCAAGAGTAGCCTGGAGTGCGTCAAATCCTCTGAAGACCCATCCACCTCCCTGCTCCTCCCCGCCTCCATCCCCGTGTTAATAATTATGTTGTGTAGCAATGTCTTGATTTCTTATTCTGCTAAGCAACCTTTTGGCTTCTTCATTTACTTTGTCCAAAGCTCACGCTTTGTATGAAAATGAAACGGGTCTTCGCTTGCCTCATTTTTCTCATTTTTGACATATGAAACACTAGTGGAGAAGAATGGGAGTAGTTTATATGTTAAACAAATCCCAACTTTTCCCACGCTTGTTTACTTTTGGTTTTTGAAGCCAAAAGGAACCAACAGCAGCAACGAGATACAGTTCATCGAGTCCACGCGTGGTTGGGCGTAAACATCTCTGCCTCTGGCTGGAGGCCCTGTGGCTGTGGCCTCCCCTGGCTCTCGCCTCCCTGTGAGGCAGGAGGAATCTTTTTCTCAGAAGTTAGTGTTGAAATCCTAGCACTTGGGAATCGACTTTCCTAGCGAGGGGATGGCTAGAGTGGAACGTAGGTGACAGAAAGTCTATCTTTGCTCAGTATTTCCTCCAAAGGCTCCAACAAGCCATTACCCCCCTGGTCTAGGTAGGTGAGGTTCTATTCATGCCCATGGGACAGCGAGCCCTGTTCCTCCATGTGGGCGTGAAGTCGCGTACGAAATCTCACGCGTACAATTATGGAGCTTCGGCAGCAAACTGAGGTGATATAATGAAACTCGCAGGGTCACTGCAGCTTGCAGTGTCGTTATATCCATGACTCGAGCAAACATAAGGGTAACCTAGGCATCATCTTGTCTTTTCATTATATTATTTTTGTAATATATATATATATATTAAAATAAATAAGCTACAAGATCTATGATTAATGAACATCACTTAGTTTTGCTATGTTCAGGAATAGTCGAGTTGTTGCTTTAAGATGGTGCGAACATGAAGGTATTTACTGGAGGGACACCGAAGCATAGAGTACGTGCAGATGTCCGTATGCGCGGTAAGATACAGGAAGAGGATTTTGTCTGGCATTTCTCCCTAGGGGTTGAAGACTGTGAATGATCTGAGACTGCAGGAAATTGGGAGTGATTGCAATGCGACGGTTTACTCGTAGAACACCATGTGGGCGCGTGGGGATCGAAACCCGGGTCCTCTGGAAGAGCGTATCATTCAGAGAGAAGGCAGACAGACTCTTAAAACTCAAAGCACTAGGTTTAGTAGTAAGAGACATGGCACGACGTTCTCTCGCAGTCCCTCTATAGGGCAATCAATACGTACTATACATGGCGATGATGGGATAAGTACTCGGTGGATCTATCATTTCATGGTCATAGCAAGGAAGGAGAATAATGATAATTGTCCCTACAGAGCCCTATGTCCTGCAGCAGGGTTTATGCATGCTGTTCTCTGCACACATCCATTTGCCGGGCAGTGTCCTTGGCTTCCTGGCATCCAGTTGGGCTCCACCAAGTAAGTTTTAAATAGTGAACTAATGTCATCAGTTTCCTTGAATTTCCATCACGCACAGCACACTAGCCCAATGTCTGAATGATGAGTTTTGCAAAAGAAAAATGATTTATTTCTGAGGTGCCAATCACGGGAGCCAGAGTTTCCCTAAGGATAGGACTCAGTAGTGTTTATGGGATTGAAAAAGCAGGGTGGTCTGAGGTGTGGGGAAAGCTAATTGGAGGGAAGAGAATGTAAAGTGATGTCTGTGCATCTACAATCAAGCTTCACTGATTCTCCCGGGACAACACTCACGTTGAGAGAATCTTTTCATCCCCTGCCCTGGGGATGAGTTTTCAGCCCTTTGATGTCAGAAGGTCACCCATCAGACACCTGGACGGGCCTAAGGGAAAAGCCACTGATTTCAGTTCTTTGAACTAGACCAAAGCAGCCTGTATTTTCTTGAAAAACAACTTAAACAATTGTTACCATGGTGACTGCACATCAGAAGCATTCTCTAGCAAAGCTAATGGCAGTTCCAAGCTCAAGTATGTGACCTCACGAAAATTAGGGTATAAAGGCTAAGAAATCTACACACCCGAACAAGTTCGAAGCTCGGGGTTGAAGCATCCATTGGATCGCCCTCTGCCATACATGGTCACCCGGCATACCTCTCTCAGGGCTTCTACCTGCCTCACCCCAGGGATCTCCTTGGAATGTCTGGGCTGAGGCCCGTCGGCAGAGCCAGTGCCTTGCTGCTAGTTATGCCTGCTGAGAGGATGTGGGTATCTCCCAAGCAACAAAAGTTTGAAGTCCGGGCCAAACCTGTCTTCCCTGGCCTCAGAACATTGAACAAGTATCAGGTCGAGTCATATGAGGTACGCCAACGGGTGGTAGATTTGGTGCGTGCTCGCTTTAAGCTCGTGGATCGCTGTGGGTAAGATAGTGGTTTAGACTATAGGCGAGATGCACCCGCTCAGGTGTTAACGTCACAGCACTACCTAGGGTTCCACCACCTGTTTTGTTTGCACCAGCAATTTAGTCACTTTGGCTCTGCCAGACTTTGGCTTCTCTCGTGAGGGCTGATCCTTATCTACTGAGTGCCACTATCCACAGAAATTCGTCTTACCTTCTGAGAGTTTGTTCCCAGACTGTCAGGGATACACCACCACTTTTGTTTGTCAATAAAGAAAGCAAACTCTGGGGCTGGGAGATAGTCTAGCGGTTAATAGCGCTCGACTGCTCGTTGCAGAGGACGGTTCAAATCCCAGCAACCCACATGGCGGCTAAGAATGTCTGTATATTCCAAGGAGACTCCCAGTTCCAGGGGATCCGAGACCCTCTCTTCTGAACTCCGCGGCAATGCACAAACCAGAGAGAGCGATGCGGTGAGCGGCAGGTTGGCAAACCAAACGCCTTTCGGAGGCACTAGGAACCGACGATTTAGGCGCAGGAAAGTGAGAGTGTGAATACATTCAGCGTACACTAGGTATTCGTATTGATCAGCTGTAGATATAGGCAGCGTTGGGTTTGCGTTCCGGGGGGAGCCCGAGCAGTATGATAGTTGCTCGTAAGCAGGTCTTATCGTAGCTTGGCGCGGGTAATTATCGACCTAGCACGGTATAAGTCGAGGCTCTACTAGTACATGCAGGACAGTTCATTCATCAAACAACATTAAAAAAGTATTAATTTTATTAAAAAAAAAAAAAGAAAAGAACCTAGGTCCTCTGCAAAAAAAAAAAAAAAAGCAAAATCAACTTTTTTTTTTTTTAATTAGTTTTTATTGATCTTTGTGCATTCATACATCTTTTCCAATTCAGTTCAGGCTTATATTCCCTTCCTCCCCACCCCCACACCATCATCATTGCATTCGCCATAACTGTCCTGGCATCTTATCTCAGTTTTTTTTTTTTTTTTTTTTTTTTTTTTTTTTTTTTTTTTTTCATTTTTAGCTATAAGTGATAATCCATGAGTACAAGCATCCTTCATGCAAAACCTATCTGCAGGCTGTTGTGCCCAAACACCTACAGCCCCACCATCCAGTGGGGGGTGACAGGTTGTTTGTTCAATCAAGTTGATCAAATGAGTGTCCAGACTACATTGCTGTAGTTTCACCATTCACCCCAATCGCAGCCCTTACATTCTACCACGCCCCCTCTTCCGCAGGTTGTTCCCTAGGCTTAGAAAAGGGGCACAGGTGGATGAGAGGTAAAACAGTCCACTCTCTCTGGAGCTGTTGACTTGGACTCTGGTCAATTCTGGCTGTTTCCTTTCATGGGCTGACAGTTTGTCCAGGAATAACCTTTCGATCCTGGCCTGGCGCGTTATGGCGTCTCCCCAGCAAATAACACTTTTCTAAGGGCATACAATGTGAATGTCCTTCTGAGAGGCAGTCTTTAGTTGCTTTATTAAACAATAGATTCTATCAATAAGAAAAATTAAGCTGGGCATAGTAGTGCATGCCTGTAATCCCAGCACTTGGGAGGCAGAGGCAGGTGGATCTCTGTGAGTTCAAGGACAGCTGGGGCTACAAGGAGACCCTGTCTCAAAAAGATCAAAAAAAGGAAGAAAAACATAACAAAAGATACAACAAGCAACTTGCATGTCAAATGATGAAAAATCCAATCTTAATAATCAGTAGAGAAATGCCCATTAACCAAACAGGGGCCAGCAGAGATGGCTGAGCAGGTAAAGGCATTCTGCCAAGCCCAGCAACCTGAGTTCAAGCCCTGGGACTCACATAGTGGAAAGAGAGGACAGACTCTCCACCCAGTTGTCCTCTGACCCTGCACATGGGCTATGGAAAGTGTGTGACTGCACATACAACACACGTGTATATGCACACACAATAAATAAATGTAATTTAAAAATTTAAACAGTGCTAATCATAGCATACACCTTTAATCCCAGCACTTGAGAGTCAGAGGCAGGCAGATCTCTGTGAGTTCGAGGCCAGTCTGGTCTACATAGCAAGTTCCAGGTCAGCTGGGGATATAGGGAGACCCTGACTCAAATAGACCAAAAAACAAAGAAATAAAATAAGTTAGATCATTTTTGTTTAAAATGTCATTCTCATCTTTATTTTTGCACATGAGCATGTTTTAACAGACTTTTACATGTGTAACTGCAACATCAAAGCAATACAATATCTTTTTAGTAAATCCCTCTTCAGTGTTAATTCCACTTTTAATTGATTATAAGAAGTGCAACACTCACTGATAGTTAAAGTCAGGATGTGGAAATACACTGTTCTACCCAACATATACATTATACACACACATGAGCAGAGGGTTTGTCTGAACTAGCATCAACAGTGGTACTTAGTCCCTAGAATTGAAAAGCAACAGGTCTTCATACAAGCATGAAGACGAAGGTTCCACCTAGGATAATGCACACAACAGGATCAGAGAAGTTGCTAGAATTTGACAGTGGGAACGAGAGGCATGTGCCCTTCTGTCACTATTTTGGCACCTCATCATCTTAGTTTGTTTATACAGAGTTCCTCATGCTACCAGGTCCAACCTGTTTGTCACCAGCAACTTGTATTCTGCCAGAACCTTGGGCCTTCTCTGCTGAGCTTCTCTTCTGAGTGTACCACATAGAAGCATCTCCTCCTTCTGAGAGTACAGTCATCACTATTGTCATTAAGCAGCTTGAGCATTTGTGACATGTTGGCTATGTTACAACTTCAAGTTAACTGGTCCTTAGTGGCAAGAACCATCTAGTTCAACATTTCATACACAGAAGGTGTTCCACACATGCTGGCAACCAACAGACCATCTTATGTAAGAAATCAGATTATATGTAACACTGAATGGACCCAACAAGAATCTTTTTTTTTTTTTTATTTCGGTATGTGTATCAATGTACTGTCTGCATGCAGGTTTGTGCACCCATGTCGTGCAATGCCGTGGAGGTCAGAAGAGGGTCTCGGATTCCCCTGGAACTGGAGTTCTCCTGGAATTGGAGTTTCAGACGGCTCTCGGCCGCCATGTGGGTGCTGGGGATCGAACCCAGGTCCTCTGTAAGAGCGGTTGGCGCTCTTAACTGCTAGGCCATCTCTCCAGCCCACCAACAAGAATCTTAAGTGCATAACTTCAGTGTCCAATTAAAGATACATGAACTTTACTTAAAATGGTTCAAATACTTGTACCTCCCTAAAGAAAGCTTGTAAACATCTGGTAAGTGTCAAATTAGTTGTATAATACTAAAACTGCCCCCCCCTTGCCAAGATCCAGTAACATTTGGCCCTTTAGTACCCAAGGCTGCTAAAATATGTTAAAACATCTCCACTAGAGGGATTTTAGTAATCTGAGAACTTTTCATACTTGAGTGGCTTAATAGTTCTCCCCTGAATTTTAAAGAGTTCCCATACTCAGGACTTGCATAAGTGTTTACCTTTCCTCAAATAAAACAGTGAATGATGTAGAGATAGCATAGTTTACTAAATTGGCTTTAAAGCCCAGAAACAAAAAACATGGTTATTTTCAACCATTTTAATAGAACTGTTACAAGTATCTAAAACTTTATATCTCAGACTTGTTTCTACCTGGTTTGGTATACCCATCATTCTCTACCCCATTTTTATCCTGAGGACATTGATGAGTCCACATTCCCCTTGGCCCAGTAGCATCTATTGCTACATCAATGATGGAATCTGGAGTCACCCATCTCAGGAAAACAAGGAAGAGATAGCTGAACATGGCTAGCAAAGCAAAAATGTAGCCTGTAACTGGGCCACAGTGAGACATGAGCCTGTTCAGTCTCTTATGTATCGGCAACACAGTTTCCTTGGCTACCCGTTCATATACCTTCTCAGTTCTCTCTGCCACATTCCTCCAGGTATAGAAAGTCTTTACTATATTGTGGATCTTTTCTGGAGCTGGCAGTGTCCCCGACTTCACTTGGAAAATAGCCTTTTCCAACCCTTCACACAAAGATTTTACTGAAGGTTCACATAAGGTAATAAGATTTTCTGGAAGTACTTCAGGAATTCCACCAACCTTGGTGCTTACAACCTGTAAACCACAACTGGCTGCTTCCACAATTGCCATGCAGAATGCTTCAGTAAGGGAAGTGTTAAGAAAAACATGTCCTTGAATTAAGACACTTCTAACATCCTTGTGTTCTAAAGCTCCCAAAAGCTGTACCCTGTCATGTAGTTGGTATCTTTCCCGTACTTCTTCCAAAACAATCCTCTTTGGTCCCTCTCCTCCAATTAGGAAATTTAATTCAGGATATTTCTGACAAAGTTCAGGTATTATACCACTAAGTAAATCAGTACCTTTTCTGTAAACAAGTCTGCTGACTACAACAATAGTTATTCCACTGTCATGCCTCCTGTGTGGTTCTGGAGTGAAGTCGGTAGGATCTACAGCATTGGGAATGACGGACACTATTTCAGGATTCAGTGCTGCTCGTAGTACAGTATTTTCCTTACTGGTGTAAGAGACACAAATAATGTGGTTTATGTTACAAAGAGACACAGTTAGAAGCTTGTTTGTAAGCACTGAGCTGACATCAGCGAATCCGAAAAGGGAATGGTCCGTGAAGACTGTCTGGAGCTCCATTGTCTTAGCGTGGAAGAGAGCATCATGGGCCATGGCAGAAAAGGAACTATGGGAATGGATTATTGTAATTCTCTCCCGAACAAATATGTACCTGAGCAATGGCAGACTGTGAAGGAGAGTCGTGGCTGTAGATTGGTTGTACATGACTCTGAGAGGCAAGTAATAAACTTTGAGGCCATTACTGATGTAGCGGATGCCTTTTCGATCTCCATAAGCATGGGTAACAATTATGACCTTGTGCCCTCTTTCAATGAGGCACTGAGAGAGCTGGTAAATGTGGCTTTCCACACCACCCATATTCGGGTAGAAAAAGTCCGACACCATGCATACATTGTGGACGCAGGTTCTGCAGGTGGAGAGACTTGGTTGGCTGAACTGAGAACATGTCACTGAAGGTGGCTGGCCATGTGCTGCTCCTCCTTGATAGGCCATGCTGAGTTGGTTCAGGAACAGTTCTCAGAGCAAGCCAGTTAAGAAAAGTGCTTTCTAGCTGGGTGTGGCGCACGCCTTTAATCCTAGCACTCAGGAGGCAGAGGCAGGTGGATCTTTGTGAGTTCAAGGCCAGCCTAGTCTACAGAGTTCCACAACAGCTGAAGAAAAGTGCCTTCTGTTGCTCATGTTGCACACAGTCCATATTTTCCTTCGTTATTCAAGGATGGTGATTCTCTTCCTCTTCAAGTGCCATCATTTCAGTGTAGAATTCTCCAGTCCCGTGACTGCCTCTGTAATCAGATCAGATTTGATTTAGGCTCAACAGATATCCAGGACTTAGGAGGCAGAGGCAGATCTGTGTGTGGGGCCAGCCTGGTCTACATAGGGAGTTTTAAGCCAGCCAGGGCTACACAGTGAGACCTTGTCTCAAAAAAAAAAAAATTCAGACATTCTCTTACATTCCTAGGTAGGCAATCTCTGGGGATAACTTGACAATTGTGTTAACTTTTAAAATACTTAAGCTATCCTTTATTTTATTATATGTATGTGTGTATACAAGTTCAGAGGTCAGAGGATAACTGTATTCATTTCTCTCCTTCCACCATATGGGTTCCAGGGATTGGTCATCAGGCTTGTCACCAAGTGCCTTTGCCCTCTGATCCATCTCACTGGCACTAAAATGCTTAAGCTCTTTGAAACTAGACATTCTTCTTCTTCGTGTGTGTGCGTGCGTGCGTGTGTGTGTGTGTGTGTGTGTGTGTGTGTGTGTGTGTTGCAGTATAGCTATTAAAAGGAATGAAATGAACTGGACTTGATGGTGCAGGTCCATATACTTAGGAAGCTTAAGCTGGAGATCACAAGTTCAAGGCCTGCCTGGGCAACTTAGTGAGACCCTGTCTCACAAAGTAAAGAGGGTTAAGAATATGTAGCTCAGGGGCTGGAGAGATGGCCTAGCGGTTGAGAGCGCTGACCGCTCTTGCAGAGGACCCGGGTTCGATCCCCAGCAACCACATGGCGGCCAAAAGCTGTCTGAAACTCCAATTCTAGGAGAACTCCAGTTCCAGGGGAATCTAACACCCTCTTCTGACCTCCACGGCATTGGACACAGGTGCACACACTTGCATGCAGACAGTACATTCATACACATACAGAAATGAATAAAAACATTTTAAAAATAAATTAAAAATCTCTTTTAAAAAAAAGAATATGTAACTCAGTAGTAGAGCATTGCCTAGCATGTGCAAAACCCTGGGTTCAACTTCCAATACTAAAATAAATAGAAATTATTTAATAGGCCTGATGCCACATGTTAATAATTCTTGCACTCAGGAGGCTGAGGCCCGCTATCCTCTACTATCATAGCAAGTTTAAGGCCAGCCTAAGCTATATGAGACTATCTCAAAAAAAAAAAAAAAAAAATAGGGCTGAAGATATAACTCAGCTGGTAAAAATGCTTATGTAGTATACATAAAGCCCTGGGTTCAGACCCCAGAACCACATTAAAAGGGTGTAATGAATCATTGTGGTCCCAGTACCTAGGAATAGAGACAGGAGGATCAGAAGTTCAAGGTCATCCTTGGCTATGGATAGTTTGAGCCAGGCATGTGCTAGCACACCTTTAATCCTAGCACTTGGAAGGCAGAGGCAGGCAGATCTCTGTGAGTTCATGGCCAGTCTGGTCTACATAGGGAGTTCCAGGACAGCTGGGGGGCTGCAGGGAGACCCTGTCTGAAAAAAAAAAAAAGGTAGTTTGAGACCGTCTCAAAAAAAAAGCAAAAGAATGAAGTAGGCTTCTCTATGACTTACAGAGGAAAGTGTTGGTGTTGATAAGTGACAGTTCAGGAGATAGTTCATTGGGTAGAAGCACTTGCCACCAGTCCTGATCTGAGTTCAATTCCTAGAACCCACATGGTAGAAGGAGAGAACTTGACACCTGAAAGTTGTCCTATGACCTCCAAATCTATACACTCATATATGTACATACACAGATAAATAAGGAAAATTTTTTTTGTTTTGTTTGGTTTTTTTTTGTCTTTTCGAGACAGGGACTCCCTGTAGACCCAGCTGTCCTGGAACTCACTCTGTAGACCAGACTGGCTTGAACTCACAAAGATCCACCTGCCTCTGCCTCCCAAGTGCTAGGATTAAAGGCGTGCACCACCACGCCCAGCAAGGAAAATGTTTTAAAGTATGGTTTAGATCTGTCATATTTATTTATTTATTTATTTATTTATTTATTTATTTATTTATTTGTCTTTTTGAGACAGGGTCTCCCTGTAGCTCCAGCTGTCCTGGAACTCACTATGTAGACCAGGCTGGCCTTGAACTCACAGAGATCCACCTGCCTCTGCCTCCCAAGTGCTAGGATTAAAGGCGTGCACCACCACGCCCAGCAAGGAAAATGTTTTAAAGTATGGTTTAGATCTGTCATATTTATTTATTTATTTATTTATTTATTTATTTGTCTTTTTGAGACAGGGTCTCCCCGTAGCCCCAGCTGTCCTGGAACTCACTCTGTAGACCAGGCTGGCCTTGAACTCACAAAAGATCTGCCTGCCTCTGCCTCCCAAGTGCTAGGATTAAAGGCGTGCACCGGGGCTGTGGAGAGATGGCCTAGCAGTTAAGAGCGCTGACCGCTCTTGCAGAGGACCCAGGCTCGATCCCCAGCACCCACATGGCGGCCGAGAACCGTCTGAAACTCTAATTCCAGGAGAACTCCAGTTCCAGGGGAATCCGACACCCTCTTCTGACCTCCGAGGCACTGCATGACACAGGTGCACACACTTGCACGCAGACAGTACATTCATAAGCATACAGAAATATATAATAAAAAAAAAAGGCGTGCGCCACCACGCTCGGCACTTAAATCTTTTTTTAAAAATGGCCCAGCTGCTGGGCATGGTGGCACATGCCTTTAATCCCAGCAGACCGGAGAGAGAGGCTAGGTGGATCTCTGTGGGTTCAAGGCCAGCCTGGTCTACAAAGCGAGCTCTAGGCCAGCTGGGACTAAAGGGAGACCCTGCCTCAAAAATACAAAAAAAAAAATTGCCTGGTGAGATGGCTCATCGGGTAGAGATTCTTGGTGTCTAGCCTGGTGACCTGAGTTCAATTCCCCAGGACCCACATGATGGAAGGAAAGAATTGACTCCTACAAGTTCTCTTCTTTCCCTCACATACACTGTGACAACTTGTGCCCCTCCCAACATGCCCACATACACAAATTAGTTTTAAAAATTTACCAAAAAAATGTCAGCTGGGGCTGGAGAGATGGGTCAGCGGTTAAGAGCAATGACTGCTCTTGCAGAGGACCCAGGTTTGATTCCTAGCATCCACATGGTGGCTAACAACCATCCTTAACTCCAGTTCCAGGGGAATACGATGCCCTCTTCTGACCTTCAAGGGCATTGCATGACACAGGTACACCTACCTACATGCAGGCAATACACATAAAATAAAACATTTTTATATATTATTTTTATTTTATGTGTATGAGTGTATTGCCTCTAGGTATGTAAGTGCACCCATGTCATGCAATGCTACAGAGTTCAGAAGAGGATGTTGGATTCCCCTAGAACTGGAATTAGGATGGTTTTTAGCTACCATTTAGGTTATGGGAATAGAACCCAGGTCCTCTGCAAGAACAGTCAGTGCTCTTAACCAGTGAGCCATATCTCCAGCCCCAAAATAATAAAATATTTTTAATAAAAATAAGCCAGTATGGTGGCACGCTTGAGGCAGAGGGAAGCGGATCTCTGTGAGTTCAAGGCCAGCCTGGTTTTGGTCTACATAGCGAGTTCCAGGCCAACTGGGGATATCAGGAGACCATGTCTCAAAAAAAAGACCAAAAAAAAAGTTATTGTAATAGAAATCCACAACACAGGTAACTTAAGCAGCTATCTGTAGGAAACTGGTTCAAGGAAAAATTCTACATGATATATTACTGAATTTGGAATTAAAAGACAAATGTATTCTCTAAGAAAAAGCCACACATTGAAAATAATTATAGGCATTTTGATTTCTTAGTTTTATTTATTTTTTACTTTTTTATTATATATATTTTTTGTACAAGATTATGTTACTAATCATATCTAGACCCATGTCCCCCACCCTACCCCCCACACCACCAGAGCTCAAGCATTCTGCCAAACATGTTTTTCATCTTTTTCTCAGTCTTTCTCAAAATTCTTGATGTGGAAGTTGACTGTTTTGAGCAGAAGTTCACTGTTTCAGTCAGTTCTTTGATGCAGTCTTTTCTGTTGTTGTTAGTGTTGTTATTCTTTCCAATATGCATCACTCCCAACTACTTGGACAAAAGCTCAAGGGGCTGTGCACAAGAAATACTTACAACTAGGTAATTGGTGCTAGCATCCACAGATGAGGGATACCATTTGTCGTTTGTTTTTCTGGGATTGTGTTACTTCACTTAGCATATCTTCTAGTTCCATCCATTTATCTGCAAAGTTCATGATGTCATCTTTCTTTACTGCTGCATAGAGCTCCATTATGTAGTTGTACCGCATTTTCTCTATCCACTGGGGAGAGTCAACCTCCTTTAAGAGTATGAATCCTGGTTGGTTGTCCAGCATTCAGGGGCACTTAGGTTGGTTCCAGCTCCTTGCTATTATGAACAGAGCTGCAATAAGCATGTTTGTGCATGTATCTCTGCGGTAAGAAGAGTCTTGTGGGTATATACCCAGGAGTGGTATGACTGGATCAGGTGGTAAGCTCATTTTGAGTCTTCCAAGGGTTCTCCACACTGCTTTCTATAGTGGCTGTACAAGTTTACATTCCCACCAGCAGTGGATGAGTGTTCCCCTTTCCCCACAACCTCTCCAGCACTTGGTATCATTTGTTTTCTTGATACTTGCCAGTCTTATTGGAGTGAGATTATATTTTAGAAGGTTTCCTCCCACTCTGTGGGATTTTTTTTCACTTCCTTGATTGTTTCTTTTGATGTACAGAAGCTTTTGAGTTTAATGAGGTCCCATTTGTCATTTGTCGACCTTATTTCTTGCACAGCTGCTGTCTGATTTAGGAAGTCTTTTCCTATGCCTATGTCTTATAGGTTGCTGCCAACTTTTTCTTCTATCACCTTCAGAGTTTGAGGTTTCATGTTGAGGTCTTCGATCCATCTGGAGTTTGGAGTTGACTTTTGTACAGGGTAAGAGGTAGGGGCTTAACTTTATTCTTCTACAAGTGGTGATCCAGTTTTGCTAACACCGCTTGCTGAAGATGCTGTCTTTCCTCCATTGTGTCTTCTTGGCCCCCTTGTCAAATATGAGGTGGCTGAAATTGTATGTGCTTAAGTTTGGATCTTCAGTTTTGTTCCATCGGTCAACAGGTCTGTTTTTGTGCCAGTACCAAGCTGTTTTTATGACTATAGCCCTGTAGTATAGTTTGAAGTCTGGTATATAGATCATCCCCCCTGTATTGCTCTTTTTCACTCAGGGTTGCTTTGGCTATTTGGGGTCTTTTGTTTTTCCATATGAAATTGAGGACTTATTTTTCCAAGCCCCTGAAGAAACTCTTGGGGATTTTAATTGGGATTGTGTTGAATTTGTATATTAGTTTGGGTAGAATGGACATTTTTACTATGTTAATTTTCCCAGTCCATGAGCATGGAAGGTCTTTCCATCTTCTGATGTCTTCAATTGCCTTCTTCAGGGGTTTAAAGTTTTTTTTTGTAGAGATCTTTGGTGTCTTTGGTTAGATTTGTTCCTAGGTATTATATTGTTTTTGAGGCTATTGTGAGTGGGAAGGTCTCCTTGTATTCCTTCTTCGGTTGCTTGTTGTTGGTGTAAAGGAAGGCTACTGATATTTCTAGGTTAATTTTGTACCCTGCCACTTTATTGAAACTCTTAATTGTTTCTAGGAACTTTCTGGTGGAGTTTTTAGCATCCCTTAGGTAAATAATCATATCATCAGCAAAAAGGGATAGTTTGACTTCCCCTTTTCCAATTAGTACTCAGTTAATTTCCTTTTCTTGCCTTATTGCCCTAGCAAGTGTTTCAAGCACTCCATTGAAGAAGAGTGGTGACAGAGGGCAGCCTTGCCGAATTCCTACCTTTAAGGGGAATGCTTCTGTCTTGTCTCCATTTAGGATGATTTTGGCTGTGGGTTTCCTGTATATGGCTTTGATTACATTGAGGAGTGATCCCTCCAAATCAGTTCCCTCTAGGACTTTAAGCATAAAGGGATGCTGGATTTTTGTCAAAGGCTTTTTCTGCATCAATTGAGATGATTGTGTGGTTTTGGTCTTTTTCAGTCCATTTATGTGTTTTATATTTATTGATTTTCGTATGTTGAACCATCCCTGCATCTCTGGTATGAATCCAACTTGGTCATGATAGATGATCTTTTTGATGTGGGTCTGTATGCGGTTTGCAAGTATTTTATTGAGAATTTTTGCATCTGTGTTCATTAATGAGATGGGTCTATAGTTCTTTTTGGTTGTATCTTTCCCTGGTTTTGGTATTAGAGTGATGCTGGCTTCATAGAAGGAATTTGGGAGATTTCCCTCTGCTTGAATCTTTCTGAACAATTTGAGTAATAATGGTCATAAGTCTTTTTGAAATGTTTTATAGAATTCTGCCGTGAAACCATCTGGGCCTGGGCTTTTTTTTAGTTGGGAGGTTTCTTATTACATCTTCAATTTCTTCATATATTATGGGTCTGTTTAAGCTATCGATCTCTTCTTGGTTAAGCTTTGATGATTCCCCGGATTTCAAATATTTGTCCATTTCTTCTAGGATTTCAAACTTAGTAGAGTATAGGTTTTTGAAGTATTCCCTTATGATTGTCTGAATCTTTTCATTGTCTGTTGTGATGTTTCCCTTTTCATCACAAATTCTATTGATGTTGGAGTTGTTCATTCTTTCTTTGGTTAACTGGGCTAGAGGTCTGTCTATCTTGTTTATTCTCTCAAAGAACCAACTTTTGGATTCATTGATTTTTTTTTTCTTTGTTTCTATTTCATTGATTTCTGCTCTGATTTTTGTTATTTCTTCCTGTCTGTTGTGTTTACGGTTCATTTTTGTCTCTCAAGTGTTTTTAGCTGCAGTGTTAGATCGTTCACTTGTGCTCTTTCTGTTTTTCTGATGTAGGCACTCGGGCTATAAACTTCCCTCTTAGGACTGCTTTTAAAGTATCCCTCCTAGCACTTGGGAGGCAGAGGCAGGCGGATCTTTGTGAGTTCAAGGCCAGCCTGGTCTACAGAGTGAGTTCCAGGACAGCTGGGGCTATAGGGAGACCCTGTCTCAAAAAAAGACCAAAAAAAAACAAAAAAAAGTATCCCACAGGTTTTGTTGTGTTGTATTATCATTGCCATTCAATTCCAGGAATGCTTTTATTTCTTTATTTCTTCCTTGGCCCATTCATTATTCCGGAGTGTGTTATTTAGTCTCCATGTGTTCTTCTAGATAGTAGGGCTTATCCTGGTGTTGATATTGAGCTTTATTGTGCTGTGGTCTGTTAGAATGCATGAAATTATTTCAATCTTTTTGTATTTGTTGAGGTTTTTTTTTCTGTGTCCCAGTATGTGGTCGATTTTGGAGAATGTTCCATGGAGTGCTGAGTAGAGAGCATATTCTCTGGTATTTGGGTGGAATATTCTGTAGATGTCCTTGAAGTCCATTTGGTGTATCATTCAGTTCAGATGCCTGTTTATTCTTTGTTTTTTTTTTTTTTTTTTTTTTTAATTTATTTTAATTTATTTTTTATTATTTATTTTTGTATGTGTATGAATGTATTGTTTGCATGCAGGTCTGTGCACCCGTGTCGTGCAATGCCGCGGAGGTCAGAAGAGGGTCTCAGATTCCCCTGGAACTGGAGTTTTCCTGGAATTGGAGTTACAGACGGTTCCTAGCCGCCATGTGGGTGCTGGGGATCGAACCCGGGTCCTCCGCAAGAGCGTCGGCGCTCCCAACCGCTAGGCCATCTCTCCAGCCCAACCTGTTTATTCTTTGTTCAGTTGATCTGTCCAGAGGACTTAGTGGGGTATTGAAGTCCCCTACTATGAGTGTACTGGGGTTAATCTGTGCCTTGAGGTCCTGGAGAATTGTCTTTATAAAGTTTGGTGCACCACAGTTTGGTGCATATATATTCATAATTGTGAAATCTTCGTGGTGAATTGTTCCTTTGATTAAGATGTAATGGCCTCTTTGTCTCTTCTGATTTCTTTTACTTTGAAGTTTATTTTGTCTTCTGATATTAAAATAACAACACCTGCTTTCTTTTTGGTACCATTGCTTGGAATATTTTTTTTCCTTCCCTTCACCTTAAGTTGGTGCCTATCCTTGAGAGTGAGATGGGTTTCTTGCAGACAGCATATAGATGGGTTTTGTTTCCTAATCCAATCTCCCAGTCTATGTGTTTTGATTGGGGAGTTTAGTCCATTAATATTTAAGGTTATAGTTGAAAGATGTATGTCCCTTCCTTTCACCTTATTATCCATTTGCATTTTTAGTCTCGGTTTCTACTTCTGCAGTTATGTTTTTATTAATTTCTCTTTCTAGGTGCTTGGGGATAGTTATTTCTATCATCTTGTTTATATCATGGAAGATTTTTCTCTCTACAACTATAATCAACATTTTTTTCTGTGTATGGTAACCTGGGTTGGCATCTATAGTTCTTTAACACTGGGAATGCTTTGCTCCACGTTCTTCTTGCTTTCATAGTTTGCACTGAGAAGTCAGTTGTAATTCTGTTAGGTTTCCCCTTATATGTAACTTGTTTTTCTCTTGTGGCTTTCAGAATTTTGTCTTTGTTTTGGGCGTCTGGTGTTTTAACCATGATACGGCGTGGGGAGTTTCTTTTCTGATCTTGTCTGTTTGGAGTTCTGTGTGCTTCTTACGTTTGTACAGGTTTGTCTTTTTTTAGTTTGGGGAAATTTTCATCTTATTCTGTTGAAGATCTGATCAATACTATTCTCTTGGATTCTTCTCCTTCCTCTGTTCCTATGATGTGGAGGTTTTTTCATAGTGTCCCATATTTACTGGTTGTTCCACTTTTGTGTATTTTAAAATTTTTCATAATCTTTACTTGAGCTTTTTAGTTGTTCTGTGTTGTCTTCCAGATCTGATATTCTTTGTTCTGCTTACTCCATTCTTTATTTTTTTATGTGTATGAGTGTACTGTCTGCATGTAGGTGGGTGCACCCGTGTCATACAGTGCTGCAGAGGTCAGAAGAGGGCATCAGATTCCCCTGGAACTGAAGTTAAAGACGGTTCTTAGCCACCATGTGGGTGCTGGGAATCAAACCTGGGTCCTCTGCAAGAGTAGTAGGTGCTCTTAACCGCTGAGCCATCTCTCCAGCCCCACGTTTTGATTTCTTAGGTCATTTCTTTTTCACCTAGATTCTACAGGGAAAGTGATGTTGCTAATTTTGGCTGGTGGAGTATGATTATGGGTGGAAGTAATAAACTTGTCATGTAAAATGTAAGAGGTATAGTCAGGGATTTCAGAATCCAATACTTAGCTTGTCTGACTTGAAATGGTCACTACTGAGATGAATAATTCACTTCACATCCTAAATTCTTCTCTTGGTTACAGTCATCACTTTGGGTAATTTATTTCATTCCAAGAGAGGAATGTAATGTTTAATAGCGTACATGTTCTGACAGATGAACTCCCAGCAAGCCCAGATGATTCAGATAACAGTGTGTCAGAGAGCCTGGATGAATTTGACTACTCTGTGTCTGAGATCAGCCGCTCATTCCGGTCACAACAAGAAATATGTGAGCAACTCAACATCAATCACATGATCCAAAGGATCTTCCTCATTACTCTGGACAACAGTGAGTTGTAGATTTATAGCAAATTTTATTCTTTTTTTTTTTTTTTTGGTCTTTTTGAGACAGTCTCCCTGTAGTCCCAGCTGTCCTGGAACTCACTCTGTAGACCAGGCTGGCCTTGAACTCACAAAGATCCACCTTCCTCTGCCTCCCAAGTGCTAGGATTAAAGGCGTGCGCTACCACGCCCGGCAGCAAATTTTATTCTATCTTTCCTACTTGGTTTCTGCTAGGGACAACTTTGGCTCTAGAAAACTATTGTGTCTGTTGGCTAAAACCACCATTGTACTCCCTGGAACATAGGGTTTATACTTAAATAAAAATTGTAAAAAGCTTTACTAAATTTTTTTATGTGTATGAGTGTTTTGCCTGGATGTATGTAAGTGCACCTGTGTCATGCAGTACCCACACAGGCAACAAGAGGGCATCAGATCCCCTGGAACTAGAATTAACAGATGGTTGTTAGCCACCATGTGGGTGCTGGGAACTGAGCCTGGTCCTCTGGAAGAGCAGCCAGTGCTCTTAACTGCTGAGCCATTTCTCCAGTCTCTCAATAAAGCTTTTGAACTACCTAAAAACAGTATTTATATACATCTGACTTAATGTTGCCAACTTGATACAGACTGGGTTGTGTAATACTTCCCTTTACTACCTAAAGGAAATAGAAATAGTAGCCAAACTATTTTCTTCTCCAGTGGAAGATGTGAGTAGTGTCAATTTTAGATTTATCTGTGTGCTGTCTATACTGAAACCCTAAAGTTAATACTGATGTCTGAGATTTACTCTCTAAATATCCTAATGAGAGTTTTGTAACAAAGTTGTGAACATAACTGCTTTTTGTGTCACAATTACCCTGGTAGTCTGTGAGTCAAACTTAGGCATTCAATAGACAAGTTGTCATGATCAATTTTTTGTAGCTGAATGCATCTGTGTATGCCTTTAGTCTCCACTGCCAGAGAGGCCAAGGCAGGAGGGACCACTTGAGGCTTAGAGTGGAGGGCCTGTGGAGGCAACATAACAAGATCCCATCCCCCCAAAAAACAAACTGAAGACCACTGTCATAAAGCCAGGAGCATTATCCATAACCTATTAGATTAAAACCATTTCACAGGTGATCCAAGCATGAAAAGTGGGAATGGCATCCCCAGTCGCTGTGTGTATTTGGAAGAAATGGCAGTAGAGCTCGAAGATCAAGACTGGCTTGACATGAGCAACGTTGAGCAGGTACCAGTCCTGATCAGTGCCCTCAACAAAAGTTAGCCTTGCACTGGGTCCTGTCCGTGCTCCAGCCATGATTTTGCTTACCTCCATCTCTTCCACTGTGGTGTTCCCATTGGACTCTCCCATCCACCCGGGCCACATGTCCAAATCTACCCATTAAGAACTAGTTGAAATGCCACCAGAGCTTGCCAGATAAGGGTTTACTCCCTCCTCTGAATTCGTTATTTTCTCTCTAGTTTTTATGGGACTTGTCACAGTCTCATGTGGCTTTTTCATGTACCTGTCTTATCACTCCTGTGAGACTAAGATAAAGCTCATCTTTCTTTTTTACATACTTTTGAAAATCAAAATAAGCATGGGAAGTTGGTTTAATGGGTAACAGCACTTCCTGTGGTAACAGAAGGAATCCCCAGCACCCAGGTAAATCCAGGTGAGGCCACCTGAGCCAGTAAACTCAGTGATGGGGATGAGGGAGAGTAGAGCTAGAAGGAGCTCTGGATGCTTGCTGACCAGCTGGCCTATAGAGCAGGATGCCCAATATCCTCCTCTGGCTTCTGTACACACACACATAGGCATGTGTACCCCCACACATACATGTACACAAACATCCACACACAGAAAAACATTGCTCTGTTAGGCAGTTTTCCATTACTGTACCATAATACCTAAGATAAGCAACTTAGAAAAAGTTTATTTGCCCTTAGTTTTATACATTCTGATCAATGATCCATTAGCTACACTGGGGCCTTGGCATCGTGTGATAGAACAAAACCACTTCCATCAAGAGCCTGGGAACAAAGAGAAAGAGGCCTAGGGTCCCACAGTCTCCTTCAAGGGTATGCTTCCAATTACCTAAGCCCCTTCTGCTAGCCCCCTCCTCAAGATTCCACCACTTGCAGGTAGAACCACTCCAGAGACCAAGCTTTTACTACATGGCCCTTTGGAGGACATCCAAATTGTAGTCAGTCAGTTCACAGTACCTTTCAAGAACTGAGTAACGCTAGAAGATAAAACTTAGATGGGGAAGACACTGGTAACTTGGCATTTAACTTTATACATTTTAAACTATCTTTAAACCCAGCAGTCACAGAAAATAGATTGTATAGATAGGTTTCATTGCTGATTCTTAACACCATTAAACAATTGACTTTTTGGTCCCGACTCTGCTGGGACTACCCCCAAACACTTGAGGCTTAATTTATAATAACTACATATACAATTATTTTCTAACATTTTCTAGAGTAGTAAAATATTAAATTCTTTTTTTTTCTCCTTTACCCTAAAACCACACCTGATTCTTGCTAAAATGTGTAGTAAAATTACTTTTTCTACCTTAATGTTCTAAAATAAACTTTGCAATAACTTTAGTATTTCTGTTTGCTTATTTTTTTAATAGGCCATTTTTGCACGATTATTACTTCAAGATCCAGGAAACCACTTGATCAATATGACTTCTTCTACAACATTAAATCTCTCTGCTGATCGAGATGCAGGGGAAAAGCACATTTTTTGTTACCTTTACTCCTGCTTCCAGAGAGCTAAGGAAGAGGTAAAGGAACCCCCATCAAATTTTATTTTCTCTTGAGTATGACTTCAGTGTGTAAGTCAGAGGTAGATCAGTGTTTTTCAGATATATACATCATGGTGTATCTGGAACTAGGTGTCAGTGGCACTGTGAGATTGTCATATAAAGCTTTAATCTCTTTTCTGTGACTTAGAGTCCATTTCTATTCCAGTTAACCAATGCCTCTATTTTCTCTACAAACCTCTTAAAAATAATGTCCTTAAAAAGAAAAAACAAAAAACCATCCTACCAGATCAGCCAGGTGTGGTAGCACAGGCCTGTTATCCCAGAACTCAGGAGGCAAAGGCAGGATTGCCACAAGTTCAGAGCCACCCTGAGCTACACAGTGAATTCTAGGACAACCTGGGCTACATAAGCAAGATCCTGTCTCAAAAGGCCCTCAAAACCCAAATAATATTTCCAGTAAGATAAAAATACTAAAGTAGGCTAAGCTTGCCATTTTGGGGAGAAAAATTTTAGGAAGTAAATCCTTAAGACAAAGAGCAAATCTGTCATGATTTTTCAGTCCACTCAAAGCCAGTACTGTTTGGGGACATAATGTGTTTTCCATTCTGCTTGCTGCATCTACCCTTGCTCATGTTATAAAAACTATATGCTTCTTTCTCTTCATGCAGATTACCAAAGTTCCGGAGAATCTGCTACCCTTTGCAGTCCAATGCAGAAACCTCACTGTGTCTAACACTCGAACAGTTCTCCTTACCCCAGAGATCTATGTTGACCAAAATATCCATGAGCAACTGGTAGATTTGATGTTGGAAGCCATCCAAGGAGCCTGTGAGTATATAAGCAAGGTTTTTGAACTATCTTTGGAGTGCCAAATTTAAAATTCTTCTAATTGTCTTGGAAAGTTTCAGACCCTTACAGTTCTGATTTAAGTTAAGGAAGACAGCTTAAACTTTGATCTTTAGGCTCCAATGAAGTAGAATTGTCAAAAATATCATAAAGAGGCAAGGTATAGAACCAGACAGGTAGCTCAGTAGTAAAACAATAGCAGAGCACTTGCCTAGCATGCATAAGGCCCCTGGCTTCAGTCCCTGGCACCAAGAGGAGAGAGAGAAGGTAGAAGAGAAGAAGAACCAGTATAAAGACATATAAGAATTCCCATGGCCTCCTTTCTTTTTCATTTGTCTTCTGTTAGATGTTGAAGATGTAACTGAGTTTTTAGAGGAGGTCATTCAAGCCTTGCTATTGGATGAGGAAGTTCGAACATTTCCTGAAGTCATGATCCCAGTGTTTGACATTTTATTAGGACGAATAAAAGATCTGGAACTCTGCCAGATCCTGCTGTATGCATATCTGGATATTCTTCTCTATTTCACTAGGCAAAAGGATATGGCAAAGGTAGGTCTAAAAAGCAGTATGTACTTATTAAACTGACAACCTAATACTTGATGCTTCCTGTCCCAAGAGCACTGTAATATTGTGTATAGAAAGCTGGGTATGCTGGGTGTGATGGTGCACAACTGTTAGCACAACATTTAAGAGGTGACAGCAGGTAGATCTCTGTGAGATGGAGGCTATCCTTGTCTACACAGCCAGTTCCAGGCCAGCTGGAGCTACTGAGAGACCCTGTCTCAAAAAAAATCCTGGGCATGATTGTTACATGTCTGAAATCCCAGCACTTGGGAAATGGAAGTAAGACTCCGTGTGTGTGTGTGTGTGTGTGTGTGTGTGTGTGTGTGTGTATGTGTTTTGAACCTATAGAATAAAAAAGGATGGGTTGTGGCCAGGTGTGGTGGTGCGTGCTTTTAATCCCAGTACTCAGGAGGCAGAGGCAGGAGGATCTCTGTGAGTTCAAGGCCAGCCTAGTCTACAGAGTGAGTTCCAGGCCAACTTGGGGCTACAGGGATACCCTGACTCAAAAAGACCAAAAGGGGGGGCTGGAGAGATGGCCTAGTGGTTAAGAGCACTGACCGCTCTTACAGAGGACCCGGGTTTGATCCCCAGCACCCACATGGCGGCCGAGAACCATCTGAAACTCCAATTCCAGGAGAACTCCAGTTTCAGGGGAATCCGACACCCTCTTCTGACCTCCGTGGCATTGCACGACATGGGTGCACAAACCTGCATGCAGACAGTACATCAATACACATACAGAAATAAATAAAATTTAAAAAAAAAATTAAAAAAAGACCAAAAAAAAAAGATGGGTTGGTTGTGNTTTTTTTGTTTGGTCTTTTCGAGACAGGGTCTCCCTGTAGCCCCAGCTGTCCTAGAACTCACTCTGTAGACCAGGCTGGCCTTGAACTCACAAAGATCCGCCTGCCTCTGCCTCCCAAGTGCTGGGATTAAAGGTGTGCACCACCACGCCCGGCTGGTTGTATAACTTTCTAAGACCCTTGCATCACTTCCCTTTATCTTACCATATAAATGAAGTATCATTTGTCCTTTTCTGCAGGTTTTTGTAGAATACATTCAGCCTAAGGACCCTAGCAATGGGCAGATGTATCAGAAGACCTTGCTGGGAGTCATTCTGAGTATCTCCTGTTTGCTAAAGACTCCAGGTGTGGTAGAAAACCATGGCTACTTCCTGAATCCATCTCGATCCAGTCCTCAGGAGATCAAAGTACAGGAGGCCAACATCCATCAGGTGGAACGTTTCCCTAGGCTTTGGTGTTAGATTACTATTTCCATAGGAACTACATGTGGATAAGGCTACTTAAGGGCCTTTCTCTTTGGGAAAGCAGATTGATCTGGTTGGCTTTTACCATAATAATATAAAGAAATTGCCCCTGTAATGTTGCATGGAGGGGGAGGGGTTGTGTGGAGGGAGGCACACAACACACCTGTAATCCTAACACTTATTAGGAAGTAGAGGCAGAAGAAATGAGATGTTCAAGGTCATCTTGAGCTATATACAAATTTGAGGCATGCCTGGGCTATATGAGACCTAGTCTCAAAAAAAACAAAACAAAACAACAACAATAACAAAAAACAAAGAAATCACCCTCTTCATAGCATTCACTGAGAGCAGAGGATGAACTTGATGCTAGATGAAATGTGCTGTTGCACTCCATGTGACAATGCCACCTCTTCCCCTCATCCTCACCAGGCTGCTTGTCACTTAGCACATAAAATCTTTTGACTGAACTTTAGCTCATGCATTGTTTTTCTATCCTCTTTCTGTATAGGCCTCAACATAAATTTTAGTAGAGGCCTGGCCAATGTGAGACATTCAGATGGGTAGACTGGGCATGGTTTACATGTCCCATTCACTATTTCATCATCATGGCACTGTCAAATAGGTACTGGCAAACTACAGCAGGGGCCAAAACAGCCAGCCACCTTTTTCTCTTTTCTTTTTTTTTCTTGTTTTTTTTTTTTTTCTTTTTTCTTTCTATATATAAATATTTATTAGGGCCAAAAGGGTGGCACAGCAATTAAAGGCAGTTGCCATCAAGGCTGAAAATCTGAGTTCAGTTCCTGGGTCCCATATGGTAGAAGCAGAGAACCTAGTCCTCTGACTCCTACACACTCCATAGCATCCTCTTCTCACATACACATATTAAATGAATGTAAAAAAATTTTTTTAACAAAAAGATTTACTGACTAACCATGTCTTTTTGCATTGTTTATTGCTTGGTATACTACAGTGGTAGAGTGGAACAATTGCTATGAAAACCAATTGATAATCAAAGCCAAAAGTATTATCTAGCACTTTGCAGAAAAATTCCTCCTATAAAAACTATGGTACTCTGCAATTTAGCAGCTGATGAGAAACTCTTTCATAAGTGGCCAATCAAGAGACAGAGACACACTTTTTTTTTTTTTTTTAAGAAATCAGAACCAGGGGGGCTGAAGAGAAGAGTACTGGCTGCTCTTGCAGAGGATCCAGGTTCAATTCCCAGCACCCTCATAGCAGCTAACGGCTGTCCATAACTCCAGTTCCAAGGGATCCAGCTCCCTCCTCTGACCTCCACAGGCATTGCATGACACAGGTGCATGTACATACTTATTGGTAATACACTCATACACATAAAATAAATAACCGAAAATAAGGCATAAAGAGATTGAAGGGAAAGATTACAATTAGCATATTTTTACAAACTGATATTTGCTACGTTTAGGAATAAAAAAGAAAATACCAGAATTGTGAAATCGGAATGTTCTGTGGTTGTGTTTTCTGGTTAAACAGTTCATGGCTCAGTTCCATGAAAAGATCTACCAGATGCTGAAGAATTTACTCCAGCTCTCTCCAGAAACCAAACACTGTATCTTGTCCTGGCTTGGAAACTGTTTGCATGCAAATGCAGGCCGCACCAAGATTTGGGCCAATCAGATGCCAGAAATCTTCTTCCAAATGTATGCCTCGGATGCCTTCTTTCTGAATCTGGGTGCTGCTCTCCTGAAGCTATGCCAGCCATTTTGCAAACCCAGATCCTCTCGGCTGCTCACCTTTAATCCCACTTACTGTGCCCTGAAGGAGTTGAATGATGAAGAACGAAAAATTAAAAATGTACACATGAGAGGTAGGGGGGAACTGGGCTTCTCAAAACAGTGATGTGTATATATATGTATGTCACTTCTAAGGCATTTGCTCCCTTAGCTTTTGAGAAAGTAAGCTCTTGCTCAGAAAAGATGAGGTACATAAAGAGCTACTTAAATTATTTTCAACATGGCTTTTAGAAAAACAACAACTGGTATCTTAAATGTTGCACTTTAGTGAGGCCTTCTGTCTGGATTTGGCAGCCTTGGATAGTCATTTCTTCATCTTTTATAAAAATGAACAAAGCACAGCTGCCATCCTTTTTGAACTCAGAGGTTCTGGAGGAGGGCAGAGATGTTAAGGTAGCTATAACATAACATAGGGCTAAGCCGAGGGAGCACAGGAGGAGGAGTGAATAGTCCTCAGAAGTCGGGTCTTCATAGTTGATTCTTGAAAGACAAGTTGGGCTTTATCAGGCAAACATGCAAATGTGTCTGTAAGAGGCAATAACAAGTATGGGGTAAAAATCTGTGGAAAGTCTTCATTGAGGAATAGTGAGATGTTCGATGTGGCTAGAGCAAGGGGGAGTGAAGAGGAACAGGTGGAGATGAGGAGGAAGAAAGGTGGGACCAGACTGCAGAAAACTTGAACAGTAGCGAAAAGTGAAAAGAAGAAAATGAATTCGTCAACATTCTACTGCTCAATGAATTGCTTCTCATTGTGGTGTATTTCCTTTAGTTTTTTAAGTCCTCTTTAAATTATAAAACTGATACCCACTCAAAAGCAAACACCTTAAATACAGAAAAGCATAGAGTAAATGCAGATGGACTGTTGCCTCTCACTTGAAAAAGTTATAATATTTTTCATTTTAATTGTGGGTGATTTTCTTGGATTGGCAAAAGAGATTTTCACTATTTCTGTAGACAGCAGGAAACCAGAAGGTGTTTTTAGACAAGGAAGTAGTTTGAGGAGATTTGTTTTGAAGAACAACTCTAGTAGCAATATGGAAGCTGAGCAAAAGTAAAGGGAGGCTGAAAACCAAGACAGATGTCTATGGCAAACTGGTCACCACTCTTTTTAACTCCTTCAAGGTTTGGACAAAGAAACCTGTTTGATCCCAGCTGTGCAGGAGCCAGTGTTTCCCCAGAGCTACAACCTTGTAACAGAGAACCTTGCCCTGACAGAGTATACCTTGTACTTGGGATTTCACAGGTAATTCCTTTGATATCATTAGAAAAGAACTATTTGGTAGCCGGGCATGGTGGCATACACCTTTAATCCCAGCACTTGGGAGGCAGAGGCAGGCAGATCTCTGTGAGTTCAAGGCCAGCCTGGTCTACATAGCGAGTTCCAGGACAGCTGAGGCTACAGGGAGATCCTGTCTTAAAAAGACAAAAAAAAAAAAAAACTATTTGGGAAAGAACTAGCTAGTTGTGTTGACAATTAGAAGATTGAAACTAGATCTAAAGATTCCTGTTAGAGTCTAGCAAAAGAGGAGGCTAGAAGAGATGGCTCAGCAGTTAAAAGGACTTACTCTCAGGGCTGGAGAGATAGCCTAGCCGTTAAGAGCGCCGACGGCTCTTACAGAGGACCTGGGTTCGATCCCCAGTACCCACATGGCGGCCAAGAACCGTCTGAAGTTCCAATTCCAGGAGAACTCCAGTTCCAGGGAAATCCGACACCCTCTTCTGACCTCCGCGGCATTGCACAACACGGGTGCACAGACTTGCATGCAGACAGTACATTCATACACATACAGAAATAAAATAAAAATTAAAAAAAAAAAAAGAAAAGGACTTACTCTCTTCCAGAGGACCCAATTTAGTTCCCAGCACTCACAGGGCAAATCACAGCTGTCCATAACTCCAGTTCTAGGGAATCTGACACCCTTTTCTGGCCTCTGTAGGCACTACTGGACTGCGCATGGTAATACCTACATACATTCGGACAAAGCACTCATACAGAATCTAGGCCAGGCCTGCTGGCAACATGCCTTTAATCTCAGCACTCAGGAGGCAGAGGCAGGTGGATATCAGTGAATTGAAGGCAAGCATGGTCTACCCAGGGAGTTCCAGGACAGGAAAGGGAGACCCTGCCTCAAAAAAATGAAGTCTACCAGAGAAAGAACCATATATACATTTGTTTGTATTTATATGAGGCATCTTTGACACTGGGTTTGGTGGCACACACCTTTAATCCTAGCACTTGGGAGGCAGAGGTAGGCGGATCTTTGTGAGTTCAAGGCCAGCCTGGTCTACATAGCAAGTTCCAGGACAACCGTTGCTACCAGGAGACCCTGTCTCAAAAAAAAAAAAAAGTAGTAACAAGGGATTCCAATAAGACCACAGAATATCTGTGTACCTAAATAAAGAGGATTCTAAAAGTGTGAAGTAGACATTCTAAAACGGGCTGTAGTGGCTGGTCAAACGTCACTCTATGTTTTTTTCCCTCTTACTTAGCCAAGTATTATTGCTAGGAATACAGTTTTTTAAACATTTGTGTAATAATAGGGGGAGGGTACACAGATATGTTTGTATTAGCCAGAGATTGACTCTGGTGTCTTCTAACATTCTTCACCATATTCTTTTAGAGCTCACTGATTTAGAAAGACTTGCTGGCCATTGAGCCCTGGAAACCTGAACTCAAGTCCTAGTGCTTCCAGTACAAGCACTTGACCAACTGACCCATCTCTCCAGCTCATAAGAATACTGATTGCCGGGCGTGGTGGCGCACGCCTTTAATCCTAGTACTTGGGAGGCAGAGGCAGGTGGATCTTTGTGAGTTCAAGGCCAGCCTGGTTTACAGAGTGAGTTCTAGGACAACTGGGGCTACAGGGAAACCCTGTCTCTCTGTCTCAAAAAGACCCCCCCCAAAAAAAAAACTGATTTTCAATGCCTTTTCAAGATACTTCAGTTAATACAGGGCATTTTTCAAAATTCTTCCAGCAGCAATTACTAGGAAAATAATGTCTTTAGGGATGAAGAGATGACTCAGCAGTCAAGAGCACTGGCTGCTCTTGCAAAGGACCTGGGTTTGAATCCCAGCACCTACATAGTAGCTAACAAGCATCCATAACTCCAGTTCCAGGGGAGCCCTCTTCTGATCTCACTGGGCACTGCACAACACAGGTGCATTTCCATAATACAGGCATAGCACTCATATACATGAAATCTTAAATATGTGTGTATCTGTGTGTGTATTTTTGTTAGAGTTTTTCTAACTCCGTTTTAAATGAGATGATAGACAAAAGTACATCATGTGCTTGATCTGCTCAACAGTCTAGATTGAGACAAACAGGTCCCTGTCCTCTGCTTTCCTGTGGGTAGCCCTAGACACTATCCACAGGAATAAAGGAAGTAGTTTGATAGTATACATAGAACTAATTATCCATAAGATTTAACTCTAGGGGGGGTGGAGAGAGATGGCCTAGCGGTTAAGAGCACCAACTGCTCTTGCAGAGGACCCGGGTTCGATCCCCAGCACCCACATGGTGGCTGAGAACCGTCTGTAACTCCAATTCCAGAACTCCAGTTCCAGGGGAATCCGACACCCTCTTCTGACCTCCGCAGCATTGCACAACACGGGTGCACAGACCTGCATGCAGACAGTACATTCATATATATATGTGTATATATATATATATATATATATAAAAGATTTAACTCTAGGTCTTTATTTCAGTGGCAAATATTTGAACTTTTGTGAATAATAATTTTTTTACATTAAATAACAGAGGGTTGGAAGCTGCTCCTAGGTTGTATCCTGGGTGACAACTAGTTTAGATGTCATTATAATTTAGAGCCTCTTTTTACCTGCTTCATAACTGCAAGATCATCCACTAACTCTATCCAAGCTTGATCATGAAACTTGTGTCCTCTAAAACTTGTGCTAGGCTTCTTGTACTTTGTCTCAGAAATTTATTTTTTTTCAGTAGTAACTGCTCACTCTACACCCTCCTCAAGCAAGCTACAGCTCTTTGGTACATTTCAGCTGGAGGCTGCGAACTATTTATAATTACCTTCAGATTTGTTGAATACTTGGTAACATTTTCCCAGTGCTTTGCCCCTTGCCTCTGTTATATCAGTAACTTTTATATGCTTTTTGTATCTTTGTACCTGCAATTCTCTACATCCTTAGAATACTAGATGAATAAATGAGGATTTGCTTTCCTGGAATGATCTACACTACACTGCCCCCATATGAGCTCCCCTGACCCAGTCTCTTCTGCTTTCTTGGGGGCAGGCTGCATGATCAGATGGTAAAAATCAACCAAAATCTGCATCGGCTGCAAGTTGCCTGGCGGGATGCTCAGCAGAGTTCTAGCCCTGCTGCTGACAATCTCCGTGAGCAGTTTGAACGACTGATGACCATCTATCTTTCTACCAAGACTGCCATGACTGAGCCACAGATGCTGCAAAACTGCCTGAATTTGCAGGTGTCCATGGCTGTTCTTCTGGTTCAGCTGGCCATAGGCAATGAGGGCTCACAGCCAATGGAGCTCACTTTTCCTTTGCCAGATGGCTACAGCTCTTTGGCTTACGTGCCAGGTAAGTAGCCTCTCCCTTGGGAACTTCCTATTTATAGCCACCTATGTTTAATTGGGTCACCTTGGAAGCTTAAGCCTCAAAATACTCTTCCTTACTTATCATTCCATTGTTTTTAGAAAGACAACTTAAACTTGCAAATACTACTCTTGGTCAAAGCATGAGAGCACTCACAGTTGCTTCTCCATCTTTGTGTCCCTTGTACTTTGTATATCAGAAAACAATCTTCAAAAAATGAACTGCAGTCAGGGTTTTCATAGCTCTTAATTTCTGTCATTAATACTGTTTGTCATTCAGTTCATAATCTCTTAACTCTCTCCCTAAGCTTTTTTAGAAAAGAACAAATCATCTCTTGTCAGTTAACTCAGAAGAGAGATTTGTACATGTGTATGTCAGGGAGGGGTCAGTAGATACTGTCCACCAATCAGGTTAAATGTTCTTGAACAACTCAACTGTACTGGTCTCATATTGTTATATAACAGATTACCCCCAAAACAGCTTAAAACAACAAACATTATTTCACATAGTTTTGTGGATCAGAAATCCAGAGACGCTTAGCTATGTGGGTCTAACTCAGGGTACCTAATATTATGGCCAAGCTGTCAGTCAGGGCCATAAGAAAGTGAAGACTCAACTGGATCTGGTGGAGCCACTTACAAACCTAGTCATGTGGTTGTTAACAGGCTTCAGTTGCTTGCTCTGTTGTCAAGCAGCCTCTTTTTAAGCCCACACATCTCTCCGAACCACTCATGAGACCAGCACAAGTGACCAAATGAAAGCTACAGGCTTGCATAACCTCATCTGGAAAATGGCATACCACCACTTCTACTGCATACATCAGGGTATATCTTTTAGCCTAGAAAATGTAGAAAGGGACTTCACAAAGGTATGAATACCAACAAGTGAGTGTGATTGGTGAACCATCCTGGAGCTGGTTACCATAGTCACCAGTGTAAAAACCTCACTTAGCAACACCTAAAGGATGGCTTAAATTGGGGGGAAGGAGGGTAGTACACTAGCATTACAATATTTGTGTCACTATTGTTCATGTATTTACTTAAAAATAAACTTTGAGCTGGGCGTGGTGGTGCACGCCTTTAATCCTAGCACTCAGGAGGCAGAGGCAAGTGGATCTTTGTGAGTTCAAGGCCAGCCTGGTATACAGAGCAAGTTCCAGGACAGCTGGGGCCAGAGGGAGACCCTGTCTCGAAAAGACCAAAAAAAAAAGAAAAAAATCCAGGCAAAAATAAACTTTGATAGACATTAAAAAGATCCTAGATTTATTAATTTATCATCCAGTACTTAGGAGATCTTTGTTTTTTGTTTTTTGGGTTTTTTTTTTTTCTTGTTTTTTTTTTAGTCTTCATTAAGTACTAGTGTGAAATGGAGAAATTGAGGTGCTGTTTAAGACCAATAGATGGAGCCGGGTGAGGTGGCACACGCCTTTAATCCTAGCACTCGGGAGGCAGAGGTAGGCAGATCTCTGAGTCCAAGGCCAAGCCTGGTCTACAGAGTGAGCTCCAGGCCAGCTGGGACTACAGGGAGACCCTGTCTCAAAAATACAAAAAAAAAAACAACAAAACGAAACAAAAAAAAAGTCAGAGTCTGTACCTGAAATATATCTGCGTAAAGTGTATCTTCCCTTGCCATGCCATCCTCAGCACAGAATTGGGGCTATTATCAACCAATCAGTATTATTTTTTTCCTTTTTTAAACTAAACTTTTTAAAAAATGTTTATGAGTGTACCATCTGCATGTAGGTAGGTGCACTTGTGTCGTGCAATGCTCTGGAGGTCAGAAGAGGGTGTCAGATTCCCCTGTAACTGGAGTTTAAGGAGGGTTCTTAGCCACCATGGGGGTGCTGGGAATCTAACCTGGGTCCTCTGCAAGAGCAGTCGGCGGTGCTCTTAACCACTGAGCCATCTCTCCAGCCCCTAAAGTAAACTGTTTTAAACTATGACATTTACATACATTGTATATCAATGTACTGCTCATATCCCTCCAGGGATTTTTTTTTATTTTGTTCTCACGTGTATGTTTCATGCTTTCTCCAGTTCTCTTGAACAGGCCTTGTCACAACATTTTAGGCCTTCCCCTCATTGGGACATAAGGACATCTTGGGTTCAGGCTTATAGGTGGAGGGGTGGCTGGGCTTAGCTCCCTGCCAAGGAGTGGGCCTTCATCTTCCCACACTTCAGGGACCAGGTCGAACACGATAGCTGGGCTTTTTTCCTNTTAAATTATAAAACTTGATACCCACTCAAAAGCAAACACCTTAAATACAGCAAAAGCATAGAGCTAAATGCAGATTGACTGTTGCCTCTCACTTGAAAAAGACATAATTTATTATAATATTTCATTTATTGTGGGTGATTCTTGGATTGGGCAAGGAATATATTACAACTATTCTCTCGCAGGACAGCAGGACAACCAGAAGGTGTTTTAGACAAGGACAGTAGTTTGAGGAGATTTGTTTTGAAGAACAACTCTAGTAGCACTATGGAAGCTGAGCAAAAGTAAAGGGGCGCTGAAAACTAAGAGCAGATGTCTATGGCAAACTGTCACCACTCTTTTTCAACTCCTTCAGGTTTGGACAAAGAAACCTGTTTGATCTCGCTGTTGCGTGAGCCAGTGTTTCCCCAGAGCTACAACCTTGTAACAGAGAACCTTGCCCTGACAGAGTATACCTTGTACTTGGGATTTCACAGGTAATTCCTTTGATATCATTAGAAAGAACTATTTGGTAGCCGCGGCATGGTGCGCATACCCCTTAATCCAGCCTTGGGGAGGCAGAGGCAGGCACAGATCTCTGTTTGAGTTCAAGGCCAGCTGTCTACTAGCGAGTCCAGGAACAGATGAGTGCTACAGAGACTCTGTCTTAAGAAAGACAAAAAAAAAAAAAAAAACTATCTTGGGAAAAGAACTAGCTAGTTGTGTTGACAATTAGAAGATTGAAACTAGATCTAAAGATTCCTGTTAGAGTCTAGCAAAAGAGGAGGCAGAAGAGATTGGACCCCCTCAGCAGTTAAAGACTTTACTCTCAGGGCTGGAGAGATAGGCCAGCAGTTAAGAGCGCCGCCGGCTTTTACAGAGGACCTCGGGTTCGTATCCCCAGTACCCACATGGCGGCCAAGGAACGTCTAAGTTCCAATTCCAGGAGAACTCCAGTTCCAGGGAAACCGACACCCTCTTTGACCTCCCGCGGCATTGCCACAACACGGGGGTGCACAGACTGATGCAGACATACATTACAATAAAAAAAAAAAAAAAATAAAATAATAAATTAAAAAAAAAAAAAATAAGAAAAGGACTTACTCTCTTCCTGAGAGGACCCAATTTTAGTTCCCAGCACTCAACAGGGCAAATCACAGCTGTCATACTCCAGTTTAGGGAATCTGACACCCTTTTCTGGCCTCTGTAGGCATACTGGCTGCGCATTGGTAATTACCTACATACTTCGGACAAAGCCTCATACCAGAATCTAGGCCAGGCTGCTGGGCAACATGCTTTATCTCAGAGCTCAGGAGGAGAGGCAGGGGATATCAGTGAATTGAAGGCAAGCATGGTCTACCCAGGGAGTTCCAGGACAGGAAAGGGAGGGACCCTGCCTTTCAAAAAAAATGAAGTCTACCAGAGAAAGAACCATATATACATTTGTTTGTATTTATATAGACTGCATCTTGACAGCTGGGTTTGGTGCGCACACACCTTTAATCCTAGCACTTGCGAAGGCAGCGGTTAGCGCGGGATCTTTGTGAGTTCTCAAGGCAAGCCTTGGTCTACATAGCAAAGTTCCAGGACAAACCGTTGCTACCAGGAGACCTGTCTCCAAAAAAGCAAAAAAAAAGTAGAGTGTAACAAGGGATTCCAAAATAAGACCACAGAATACTGTGTACACTAAAGAAAGAGGATTCTATAAAGTGTGAAGTATGACAGGCTAAAAACGGGCGTAGGGGCTGGTCAAACGGCACGCTATGTTTTGGTGCCCCTGACTTGAGCCAAAGATTGATGGCTAGGGAGATAAAGTTTGTAAGGAACATTGGTGGAATAATGAGGGGGAGGGTACACAGATATGGTTGATGAGCCAGAGATTGACTGGGTCTGGCGGAACATTGCTTGCAACCATATGTCTTTTAGAGCTCACTGATTTAGAAAGAACTGCCTGGCCATTGAGCCCTGAAACCTGAACTCAAGTCCTAGGTGCTTCCAGTCAAGGCCACTTGACCAACTGACCCATTCTCCTAGCCTCATAAGCAATACGATTGAACCGGGCTAAGTCAGGGTGAGGGCACGCCTAGTAATCCTAAGTACTTGGAAGCAGAGGCGGTGGCTCTTTGTGAGTTCAAGCCAGCCTTGGTTTACAGAGTGAGTTCTTGAGCAGACTGGGCTACAGGGAACACCCTGTCTCTCTCGTCTCAAAAAGAACCCCTCCCGAAAAAAAAAACTGATTTTCAATGCCTTTTCAAGATACTTCAGTTAATACAGGGCATTTTTCAAAATTCTTCCAGCAGCAATTACTAGGAAAATAATGTCTTTGGAGAAAGATGACTCAGCATCAAGAGCACTGCTGCTCTGCCAGAAGGACCTGGTGTTGAATCCCAGCACCTATCATACGTAGCTAAACATGCATCCATTAACTCCAGTTCCAGAGGGAGCCTCTTCTGATCTCACTGCGTGACGCGACAACACAGGTGGCATTTCCTATATACCGGCATAGCCCATATTATACATTGAATCTTAAATATGTGTGTATCTGTGTGTGTATTTTTGTTAGAGTTTTTCTAACTCCGTTTTAAATGAGATGATAGACAAAAGTACATCATGTGCTTGATCTGCTCAACAGTCTAGATTGAGACAAACAGGTCCCTGTCCTCTGCTTTCCTGTGGGTAGCCCTAGACACTATCCACAGGAATAAAGGAAGTAGTTTGATAGTATACATAGAACTAATTATCCATAAGATTTAAACTCATAGGGGGGGTGGAGAGAGGAGAGCTTAGCGGTAAGAGCACCACAACTGCTCTTGCAGAGGACCCGTTTCGACTCCCCAGCCACCCACCATGTTGCTGAGAACCGTCTGTAACTCCAATTCCAGGAACACTCCAGTTCCAGGGAATCTGTGACACCCTCTTCTGACCTCTTGAGGCATTGCACGAGCACGGGTGCACAGACTGCATGCAGACAGTTAACCATTCATAATATGATGTGGTTATATTGCATAATTAATAATATAGTATAAGTATATAGTATGATATAACAAGACTGTTAACCTCTAGGTCTTTATTTCAGTGGCAAATATTTGAATTTTGTGATATGAATAACTTTTTTTACATTAAATAAACAGAGGGTTGTGAAGGCTGCTACCTTAGGTTGTATCGCACTACAGACCCGAGTGACAAAACTAGTCTTTTAGATGTCATTATAATTTAGAGCCTCTTTTTACCTGCTTCATAACTGCAAGATCATCCACTAACTCTATCCAAGCTTGATCATGAAACTTGTGTCCTCTAAAAAACTTGTTGCTAGGCTTCTTTTAACTTTGTCTCAGAAATTTATTTTTTTTGCAGTAGTAAGCATGCTCACGTCTACACCCTCCTCAAGCAACGCTACACCTTTGGTACATATTTCGAGCTGAGTGCTGCCGTAACTATTTATAATTACCTTCAGATTTGTTGAATACTTGGTAACATTTTCCCAGTGCTTTGCCCCTTGCCTCTGTTATATCAGTAACTTTTATATGCTTTTTGTATCTTTGTACCTGCAATTCTCTACATCCTTAGAATACTAGATGAATAAATGAGGATTTGCTTTCCTGGAATGATCTACACTACACTGCCCCCATATGAGCTCCCCTGACCCAGTCTCTTCTGCTTTCTTGGGGGCAGGCTGCATGATCAGATGGTAAAAATCAACCAAAATCTGCATCGGCTGGCAAGTTGCCTCTCAGGCGGGAGCCCTCAGAGAGTTCGTAGACCCTGCTGCTGACAATCTCCGTGCAGCAGTTTGAAAACGACTAGATTAGACCATTATCTTCTCTACCAAGACTGACCCAAAATGATCTGGGCCAGGCAAGATTGCTAGCAGAAACTGCCTGAATTTTGAAGGTGTCCATTGAGCATGTTCTTCTGGTCTCAAGCTGGCCATAGTGCAATTGAGGCTCAAACACGACCAATGGAGCTCACTCCTTCTCCTCTTGCCAGATGGCTACAGCTCTTTGGCTTACGTGCCAGGTACAGTAGCCTCCCCTTGGGGAAACTTCCTATTTAATAGCCACCTATGTTTAATTGGGTCACCTTGGGAGCTTAAGGCCTCAAAATACTCTTCCTATACTTATCATTCCAGTTTGTTTTCTAGAAAAGACTAACATGTGAAGACTTTGCAAATACTCACTCTTGGTCAAAGCATGAGAGGCACTCACAGTTGCTTCTCCATCTTTGTGTCCCTTGTACTTTGTATATCAGAAAACAATCTTCAAAAAATGAACTGCAGTCAGGGTTTTCATAGCTCTTAATTTCTGTCATTAATACTGTTTGTCATTCAGTTCATAATCTCTTAACTCTCTCCCTAAGCTTTTTTAGAAAAGAACAAATCATCTCTTGTCAGTTAACTCAGAAGAGAGATTTGTACATGTGTATGTCAGGGAGGGGTCAGTAGATACTGTCCACCAATCAGGTTAAATGTTCTTGAACAACTCAACTGTACTGGTCTCATATTGTTATATAACAGATTACCCCCAAAACAGCTTAAAACAACAAACATCTATTTCACATAGTTTCTGGGATCAGAAATCCAAGACGCTTAGCTATGTGGATCTACCTTCAGTTGTACCCTAATATTATGGCCAACGCTGTCAGCTCAGGGCACATAAGAAAGTGAAGGACTCAACTGGATCTGGTGGAGCCACTTACAAACCAGTCATTGTGGTTGTTAACAGGGCTTCAGTTGTACTTGCTCTGTTGTCAAGGCAGCCCTTGTCTTTTATTAAGACCCACACATTCTACTCCGAACCGACTCATGAGGACAGCACAAGGTGACCAAAATGAAAGCTACGAGGACATTAGGACACATCCTCACTCTGAGAAAATGGCTCAATAACCACCACTCTCTACTAGCAATACATCAGGGTGTTATATCTTTTAGCCTAGAGAGAATGTAGAACAAAGGGACTTCACAAAGGTATGACATACCAACAAGATAGAGGTGTGATTGGGAAAGCCATCCTAGGAAAGCTGGGATTACCATAGTCACCAGTGTAAAAACCTCACTTAGCAACACCTAAAGGATGGCTTAAATTGGGGGGAAGGAGGGTAGTACACTAGCATTACAATATTTGTGTCACTATTGTTCATGTATTTACTTAAAAAATAAACTTTGAGTGGGCCTGGTGGTGCACGCCTTAATCCTAGCACTCAGGAGTGCAGAGGCAGAGCAATGGATCTTTGCGAGTTCAAGGCACATGCGTCTGGCATAGCAGAGCAAGTTCCAGGACAGGCTTGGGCCTACGAGGGGAGACCTTGTCTCGAAAGACCCAAAAAAAAAAAAAAAATCCCTCAGAGCAAAAAATATAACTTGTGATAGACTTTAAAATGATCTCTATGATGTGTATTAAATTTACTCATCCAGTACTTAGGAGATCTTTGTTTTTGTTTTTCTTGGTTTCTTTTTTTTTCTTTTTTTTTTCTTGTTTTTATTCTTTGTTCTTCATTAAGTACTAGTGATAAATGGAGACAATTGAGGTTGCTGCTTTAAGACCTATATGGAAGTTGAATAGCAGGAGCCGTGGGTGAGGTGGCACACCTTTAATTCCTAGCAACTCGGGAGGCAGAGGTAAGGCGATCTTCTGAGGCCTAAGCCAAGCCTGGTCTAACAGAGTGAGCTGACTCAGGCCAGCTGGGACTACAGGAGACCCTGCCTCAAAAATACAAAAAAAAAAAAAAAAAAAAAATAGACCAATAGATGATATTTGTCTAATCCCAGTAATTTTTTTTTTCCCCAGAAATTTTTTGCAGATAACCTGGGTGATTTCCTCATCTTTCTCCGCCGTTTTGCTGATGACATCTTGGAGACATCAGCAGATTCCCTGGAGCATGTCCTTCACTTCATCACCATTTTCACTGGAAGCATAGAAAGGTGACATGCTCAGAGCTTGCCCCCATCACTATTTAGAGCTGCAGAATATTTGGAAGACTTCTAAACCAAGAAATAAATAAGCTTAAACTCAGTAAGGGGTTATTAGTTAACAATTAAATGAGATCACCTGACCAGTTCCTTTATGGGTAGATCATGATTCCCCCAGCCCCACTGTGGACAAGTATAATAAGCAAAAGACTTTGCCCACAGAGAATTTGCACCTGCACATAAGGTACCTGATGGGAAGTCCACTGCTAGTCCCTGGTGTAAGGCAGTTAGCCAGAATACCAGAAACCTTACCAAGGGCAGCCGGTGCTCAGCTCTTCTGAAAATTGTGGGAACCAGAGCTTACTCCCTCAGTTTTAAATTGGAAAAGCAATAAACTTGGGTTGATGTTACTTCTTTTTTTTTTTTTTTTTTTTTTTCTTTTTTGGTCTTTTGGAGACAGGGTCTCCCTGTAGCCCCAGCTGTCCTGGAACTCACTCTATAGACCAGGCTGGCCTTGAACTCACAAAGATCCACCTGCCTCTGTGCTAGGATTAAAGGCGTGCGCCACCACGCCCAGCTGATGTTATTTGTAATATTAAATCTTCTCACTCATTTTCTCTTTCCCAAACAGAATTACTATTGCTTCTCTGATATTTTTTTTGTTTCAATGTGAAGGCCAAAGGAAATATTCTATGCACCAAAGTATACATTTGCTACAAAATAAAGAGAACAATCCACAATTCCCCAAGGCTTATCAATAAGAAGTAGACAGAAACCAGTCCTTCACTAAGCTGAGCAGACCTAATGAGAAGTCGTAAAACATGTATTAGTCCCAGAGTAGAGATTGTGGGTACTGTAATACCCCAAAAAGCTTGGGCAGGCAAATTTATCCAAGGTGAACCCATCAGAGAGTAGTACATAGTAAATACTGCATTAATATAGAGAAGAATGTCAAACCATTACATGGTAACTTAAGTGCTCACTCTCCTCCTTGGTAAGCTGTCACCTCAAAAGTTAGATGGGCAGGACTTGGGAGTGCACATCTGTAATATCAGTATGCAAGAGGCAGAGGTAGAAAGATTGCTACAAGTTTAAGGCCAGCATGGTCTGTATAGAGAGTTCATGAAGCAGCCAGAGCTCCATAGTCTCCAAACAAAAGAGTTAAATAGTATGCTTGAATTACCCATGTAATAACAAAACTGCAGGAATGATCCTATTTTTTCCGTAAAGATGAAAAAGGATGTGCTGGCTCCCCATGTGTAAAGAATGGTCATATTTGAGAGTTAAGTCTACCTGCTTGTCTTGCATTCTGCCCTCTGCAGAATGAAGAATCCCCACTTAAGGGCCAAACTAGCTGAGGTATTGGAAGCAGTGATGCCTCACATGGATCAGACCCCAAATCCCTTGGTGTCCAGCGTGTTCCACCGGAAACGGGTGTTCTGCAACTTTCAGTATGCACCCCAACTTTCAGAAGCCCTAATCAAGGTTTTTGTGGACATTGAATTTACAGGTAAAGCAGTTGTATAGCAATGTATAGAACTAAGAACTAAGAGTTTCACAGCTTGATCACTTCAAATATCAGAGATGTGACAAGCATTAGTTCCTGAATACCTGCTATGTGCGGGGCTTGATGCAGAGTGCTTTTTAAATGTATCATTAAGTTGTCTTTGTTTGGTCTTGTCTTTTCTCCCCTCCCTTCCCTTCCCTTCCCCTCCTCTCCTTTTCTTTTCCTTTTCTGAGACAGGGTTCCCCTATAGCCCTTGCTGTCCTAGAACTCTCTGCATGGACCAGGCTCACCTTGAACTCTTGGAGATCCCCCTGCCTCTGACTCCACAGCACTGGGATTAAAGGTGTGCGACATTATTGCCTGACTATCCAAAAAGTTTGTCTTTATTGCCCCAGTTACATTGCTTGCTCAAACGTACATTGGGCTGGAGAGATGCCCTAGCAGTTAAGAGCACTGACTGCTCTTACAGAGGACCCGGGTTCAATCCCCAGCACCCACATGGCGGCTGAGAACCGTCTTTAACTCCAATTCCAGGGGAATCCAACACCCTCTTCTGACCTCTGCGGCATTTGCACAACATGGGTGCACAAACCTACATGCAGACAGTACATTCATACACATAAAAAATAAAACAAACAAAAAAAACCCAAACATACATTAGGACATCTGATTAAAATCTTTCTTTTGTGGGTAAGAGTTGTTTGGGGTGCTTTTGTTTTTGTCTATTTTAGTGATTCTGGGATTGGAACCTAGGGCTTTGTGCTTGCTGTGCAAGTACTCTATTTCTGAGTTCTATCCCTAGAGAAAATTCCTTTATTTCTTTTTTTTTTTTTAATTATTTTATTTTATTTATTTCGGTATGTGTATCAATGTACTGTCTGCATGCAGGTTTGTGCACCCGTGTCGTGCAATGCCGCGGAGGTCAGAAGAGGGTCTCGGATTCCCCTGGAACTGGAGTTCTCCTGGAATTGGAGTTTCAGACGGCTCTCGGCCGCCATGTGGGTGCTGGGGATCGAACCCGGGTCCTCTGTAAGAGCAGTCGGTGCTCTTAACCGCTAGGCCATCTCTCCAGCCCCGAAAATTCCTTTATTTTGACCATGGTGTGATGACTGATACATACTTGTAATCCCAGCATTTAGAAAGCTGAGGCAGGACCCTACATTTTTTTTAATATTTTTTTTTAAATTTATCTCTGTATGTGTATGAATGTACTGTCTGCATGCAAGTCTGTGCAGCCGTGTCGTGCAATGCCGCGGAGGTCAGAAGAGGGTCTCGGATTCCCCTAGAACTGGAGTTCTCCTGGAATTGGAGTTACAGACGGTTCTCAGCCGCCATGTGGGTGCTGGGGATCGAACCCGGGTCCTCTGCAAGAGCGTCGGCGCTCTTAACCGCTAGGCCATCTCTCCAGTCCCAGGACCCTACATTTTAAAGCTAGCCTGGGCTATACAGTGAGACCCTTTCTCCAAAAAGAAAAATGGCTAGAGACATGTCTCAGTAAATAAAGTCCTTGCCAAGCATACATGAGGATATGCATTTGAACCTCAGAATCTATGTGGGGGGAAAAAAGTCAGGTGCTGCAATGTGCACATGTAATCTCAGTGCTAGGGAGGCAGAGACAGGAAGATCCCTGGGGTATGCTGGCTATCCAAGTCTAACCAAATCAGTTAGCTACAGTTTCAGTGAAAGACTCTGTCTCAAAATATAAGATGGATAAAGGAAAACACTGTGTCAACCTCTAGCTTCTACATGTGCATGTACCCATGAGCACACACATATAGAAACATGTATGTACACACAAAAATAATTAAAGGAAAAAATACTGGTAAACAACATTGTCTTTCTCTTTAGACCTGAGCCCCTGGGTTTGATTAAGCCACACTCTATCTGAACCAGTAGTCAAGACAGGTTAAGCAGTTGGGTAAGATCCTTTTTAAAGAGGAGTCCTAGTATCCAATGATACATGCAACTAACATTTAAAAAGGCATGTAATGTTTTACTTGCTTACTTTTCATATTTGGTTTCTAGCTTTGTTGTTTACCTCTAGTTCTTAATTTCCTCATCTGTAAAATGAATCAAAATGATGACTCCATGAAATGGTTATGTAGATCTTTACCACACATGAGGAGTTACACAGTCAGTTACAGTATTCATACAACCAGTGTATGCAATATGACAGTTGGGGATAAGGAGGTGAAAGTTGGAAAGGGTCGGTCTACTGGACATGGTAGTACATACCTGTAATCTCAACATTTGGGAGGCAGAGGCAAAAGGGTGTGAATTAGAAACCAGCCTGGGGAGCTGGAGAGATAGTTCAGTGGTTAAGAGCACTTGCTGCTTCTGATGATCCAAGCTCAGTTCCCAGCACCCAAATGGCAACTCATAACCATCTATACCTCCAATTCTGGGGCATATACAGTACATTCTTATGGTCTTACGGAGCACTGTAAGCATGTGCTATACATACATACATGCTGGCAGAACACTTATACACATAAATAAATCTTTAAGTTTTTTATGTGTATGAATGTTTGCCTGTTTGTATGTGCAACCATGTCATGCAGTGCCTCTGGAGGTCAGAATAGGATATTGGATTCCCTGGAACTGGAATCACAAATGGTCATTAGCCACCTTGGGAGTGCTAGAAGCCAAACCCAGGTCCTCTGCAAGAGCAGTCAGTGCTCTTAATGACTAAGCCATCTCTGCAGCCCCAAATAAATCTTCTTGGAGGGATGGAAGAAGGAAAGGAAGGAGGGGAGGAAACCAGCTTGGGTTACATAGCAAGAGCCTGTCAATCAATCAATCAATCAATCAATATTCTAGAAGACGTGGATTAAGCTAAGCCAGAGAGAAACCTAGGCCATCTAACATTCTATCTGCCTTCTGTATTTGTCTGTCTTCATTCTTCCTTTGTTTTTTATTTAATTTTTTTTATTAATTTCTGTATGTGTATGAATGTACTATCTGCATGCAAGTCTGTGCACCTGTGTCATGCAACGCCACGGAGGTCAGAAAAGGGTGTCGGATTCCCTTGCAACTGGAGTTCTCCTGGAATTGGAGTTTCAGACGGTTCTTGAGTTTCAGACGGTTCTCGGCCGCCATGTGGGTGCTGGGGATCGAATCCAGGTCCTCTGTAAGAGCGGTCGGCGCTCTTAACCACTAGACCATCTCTCCAGCCCTCATTCTTCCTTTGTTATATGACCTAATCTATAGACGTCTTATAATACTGTTGGTAATCCAAACATTGTATAAGTCTCAGATTTTTAGCTCCTGACCTGATTTTTTGGAACAATTAAGAACCAATTGGCTACATGGTTGGGATGTTGTCTATAAAGAATGTGGGGCTCAGGCTGGGACTACAGGGAGACCCTGTCTCGAAAAGACCAAAAAAAAAAAAAAACAAAAGAATGTGGGGCTTGAGCTGGAGAGATGGCTCAGGAGGTAAGAGTACTGGTTACTCTTCAAGGGGACACAGATTTGGTTCCCAGCACCCTCATGGTAGCTAACAGTCATCCATAACTCTAGTTTCAGGCATTCTGATGCTGCTTTCTTCTGGCCTCTGTGCATTTGCACACACATGGTACACTTACATACATGCAGGCAAAACAATCGTGCACATAAAGTATAGGGATTGCTTAGTGTCCTGTTCTGCACTGATTGGCCACCATAGTAGCCAGCACAGAGACCTCATAACATGCTCTTCATTTGGATACAGCATTTGCTCTTAGATATTTTTTAACAACTTGGTCCCTGTCCCTTACTGAGTAAGACACTCTACATCTTTTTCCCTCCTGTCAAGAAAATTAACAGTTGAGCTGAGTATGGTGGCACACATCTTTAATGCCAGTACTCGGGAGGCAGAAGCAGGTGGATCTCTGTGAGATTGAGGCCAGCCTGATCTCCATATTAAGTACCAGGCCAGCTGGGAGCTACAAGAAGACACTGTCTCAAAAAAGACAAAGAGAAGAAGAAAGAAAAGGAAAGGAAAAACATTTGGCCTTGGCCTTTTCCTTAGCCTTTAGAAATTTCTAGAGAAGGCTGGGGACATAGCTCTACCCTGTGCAAGGCCTAGGTTTATTTGTTTTTAATAGAATATTTTTATCTATTATTTGACAATTTTATACATGTAAGCAATGCTTCTTAATCATTGTACCCCAAACTTACCCTTCCATTCCCCCCATGAGTTCCCAACACATCTTCCTGTCCTCTTCTTTTTTCTTTTTTTGGAGGAGATTTTGGTTTGGGTTTTGTTTTTGTTTTGGGGGGTTGTGGGGTTTTGTTTTGTTTTGTTTTGGTCTTTTTGAGACACGGTCTCCCTGTAGCCGAAGCTGTCCTGGAACTCACTCTGTAGACCAGGCTGGCCTTGAACTCACAGAGATCCACCTTCCTCTGCCTCCCAAGTGCTAGGATTAAAGGCGTGCACCACCATGCCCTGCTCTGGTTTTTTGTGGTTGGTTTGTTTGTTTGTTTGTTTGTATTTTTGAGATAGGGTCTCCCCTTAGTCCCAGCTGGCCTGGAGCTCACTCTGTAGAGCAGGCTGGCCTTGAACTCACAGAGATCTGCCTGCCTGAGTGCTGGGATTAAAGGCTAGCACCACCACCACCACCATGCCTGACTTTTTTTTTTTTTAAACAGTATCTTGCTATGTAGCCCAGGTTGGCCTAGAACTCACTAGGTAGACTAGGCTGTCCTTGAACTCAACAGATTGGCCTGCCTCTGCCTCCCAAGTGCTGGGATTAGAGCCATCTGTCACCACGCCCAGATTACCTTTTTGTTAATAACCCACTGAGTCCAGTTAGTGCTGCCATTTGGGGTGTTTACTGATCTTTGGACTTGATCTTGTGTAGGTGATCATAGCTAAGGCCTTGGTTTTATCCCCAGCTAGAAAAGATAAAGGGGAAAGAAAGGAAGGAGGAAGGGAGGAAGGAAACTCCAAAGAAGACTGTGAATAGCCCTGATACTCAGAATTTTAAAGGGGCCTTTAAACATCCTCTAACAGACTTCCTTTGTTCATTTCTTGCTCTCACTTTATTCTAGGAGACCCCCATCAATTTGAACAAAAATTTAATTACCGTCGCCCCATGTATCCCATCCTAAGATACATGTGGGGGACAGATACCTATCGAGAGAGTATTAAGGTGAGAAGTTTTAGTGAAACCAGTTGCTTCAGGCCAGCCTTGGCAAGTTGTGATTCTATACTAAAATATTTCTTCTTGGCCTGGGACTTACAGGATTTGGCTGACTATGCCTCTAAGAATTTAGAAGCCATGAATCCCCCACTTTTCCTCCGATTTCTTAACCTGCTAATGAATGATGCTATCTTCCTTTTGGATGAAGCTATACAGGTAAAAAATTAAAAAGTAACTTCCTATACCATCAATTTGGGGTTTGGGTTATGTTTTTGTTTGGTTGGTTGGCTGATTGGTATATTGTTTTTGTTTTGTTTCATTGGTCTTTTCAAGGCAGGATCTCCCTGTAGCGCCAGCTGTCCTGGAACTGGCTCTGTAGACCAGGCTGGCCTTGAACTCACAAAGATCGCCTGCCTCTGCCTCCCAAGTGCTAGGATTAAAGGCGTGCGCCACCACGCCCGGTGCTGTCTTGTTTTTTGAGACAAGTTCTTATCACTCTAGCCCAGGCTGACCTCAAACTCAGATCAATTGAAATTGATCTACCTTAGCCTCCCAGAATGCTGGGGTTACAGGCATGAACCAACCACCACACCTCTCAAAGAGCATATTCTTTTGGCCTTCTATTTAATTTAATAGAGTATTCCTAGACCCCAGTAAAATTTTGAACCAAAAACATATAAGCAGTAGTGCACCTCCAAGCTCGCCATTACAGAGTTTTCTAGGTTATTATTCCATTAGCGACAAGATCAAGATCATTGTTTCACTTTCATGGGCTTGGATGGTTCTTTGGTTGAGAGTTAAAAGGATGGTATGATAAAACCAAACCGAAGTGCACCAGCAGGCCAACAGAAAGAACTACAGGATCTTAGCTCTGGTTAGTAACTGTCAGGATTTTTCATTGCTGTGACCGAATACCTGAGAAAAACACCCGGAGAAAGGAAAGATTTGTTTTAATTCACAATTTCAGAGGTTTCAGTTCAAGACTAGCTACACTGTGGGCCTGAGGCTTGGCAGAATCTCATAGTGGGGCAGGAACATGGTATAAGCTGGCCTGTGATCAAGGGAAGTACAGCTCAATATGAGGCGTGGCTGACTGGACAGTGACCCATTCTCACTGACAGCCCACTAAGTAACTTGTGTTTGGTTCATGAGAAGGGTCTGGTCTCCTACTCTTATCACCATCTTATACTCTGAGATTTAAAATAGGTTTTCTAAGGAACTGAGAGCAGTTCCTATTATAAACAGACCCTGTTAAGAACAGTGTGATTCAGAGTGAAGCAGATGGCATTCTCTGGAGACTGTTTAACTCCTCGTTTGCCACAACAGTACAGATGAGAGGTGAAGGGTTTGAAATAATTACCATGTCCTTCCAGATAACATGCATATTTATAGAATTTTGATTTGGGGTAAGCACATTTTGAATTTTTTGTTATTTTTTCTTCTTTTAGGAAGGATTCCTTTACTCCAGTGGCCTGGTTTTTAGACCTGTGTTTTACATGCTATTCTCTTCAGCCTCCTTTCCTTCTCTAAATATATATACTAGTTGTGAGGGGTTATCTATCAGTTTACCCAGGCAGAAAGAAATGTGTATGAGGACTCAATTTCTTATTTCCAAACGTTTTTATTTTAATGTACAATTATTGTGTGTATGTGTCTGTGTTTCTGTATCTGTCTGTGTACATACTTGGCATATGTACATGTGGAGGTCAGGGAACAACTTGTGGGAGTTTCCTTCCACCATATGGGTTCTGAGGATTGAACTCAGGTCATCAGGTATGATGGCAAGTGCCTTAACCCACTGAACCATCTCACCAGCTCTCCAAAAGTTCTTTAAGCTTTAGCCCTGCACTGACAAAGGGTTATGTCCCTTATATGGTCTCTGGTTTTACCAGCCTAATTGATTGGATTTTAATTAAGGCCTCTTACATGTCATGGTCCTTCATCTGCCTTTTTCTTCTCTGATCATATCCCATCTCTGGTTTCTATAGTATTTGAGCAAGATAAAGATTCAGCAGATTGAGAAGGACAGGGGTGAATGGGATAGTCTGACACCAGAAGCCCGCCGAGAGAAAGAGGCTGGCCTGCAGATGTTTGGGCAGCTGGCACGTTTCCATAACATCATGTCTAATGAAACAATTGGTACCCTGTCTTTCCTGACATCAGGTAAGAACATGAAGGCCTGCTCTCTCCCTCCTCAAAAATGTAGGAATCAAGCTCTATTTCACTTAAGTCATCAGCACAACTAAAATCTAAGAATTTGGACTCTGGATCAGGAAATATAGCTCGGGTGACAGAGTACTTGCCTACCTAACCTGCACGAAGCCCTGGGTTCATTTGCCAGTACCACATAAACCAGGCACAGTGGCACACACCTGTAATCCCAGCACTCTGGAGGTAGAGGCAGGAGAATTAGAAGTCAAGGTTATCTTCAGCCACATACTGTGTTCCAGGAATTCATGAGATCCTGTTTAAAAACTTAGAAAAAAAAAAAAATGGACCCTGGGGACTGTATCTTCCACATCTGAAGGTAAAGTAAGTAACCAGAGAAACTTAAAAAAAAAACCATTACTGAAATGCCAGAAAGTATGAATTGGTAAAACAGTTGGTTTTTAGAATGGACTGGGAGTATAGTTCAGTGGTAGAGTGCATGCTTAGCATTCACAAAGCCCAAAGTTCAGTCCCTAGTACCAAAAAAGTTCTTTGTGAGGACAAGTTAACCATGTAACTATATATAATTATATGTACCATATTTATTATTTATGTTCACTGTGTACTATAGTTAAGTGTGCTATAAGATCTACGCTATAAGACTTAGCATTAAAAATACATATATGTAAAGCCAGGAATAGTGTAGCATGCCTGTAATTCCACTTGGGAGGTAAAGATCATAAGTTCTAGGCCAGCCTGGGCTACATAATGACACCCTGTCTCAAAGGATAGAGGATAGAAGGAGGAGGAAGACAGGAAGATAAGTAATTTTCATTCACTGATTTACTAAATTTAGTAAGTCTGATATGATACCTACTGGTAGGCATCAAAGAAAACATTCTAACCTGAAACACAAAAAATAGATGAAAACGTTTGTTTTTGAGATGTGCTTTCCCTGTAGCTCCACCTGCTTCTGCCTCCTGAATGCTATCATTAAAGATGTGTGCCACCACACCCAGCAAATGAATAGTTTTTAATAATTTTTTTAATTTTATTATTTTATGTGTATGAATGTACTGTCTGCAAGTATAATTAATCCATGGTTCCCATCTTCAGAAAGCTCATGGTCCCCCAAATCAGCTAGCCTTTGTCTTTGGGCAGAACACCAAATACTTGGTAGAAAGCCACCTGCCATCTCTGCTAGGTATAACTAGCAGTACTCAATTATTTTTTATGTGTATGAGTGTACTGTCTGGATGTAGGTTGGTGCACCCATGTTGTGCAGTGCCATGGAGGTCAGAAAAGGGCATCAGATTCCCCTGGAACTGGAGTTAAAGACAGTTCTTAGCTGCCATGTGGGTGCTGGGAATCAGACCCGGGTCCTCTGCAATAGTAGTCGGTGCTCTTAACCACTGAGCCATCTCTCCAGTCCCCAGCAAATGAATACTTTTGAAACTTCTTTCATATCAGGAGAATCAAAGAAATTTTGAAAGACTAAATTCAGGAAATACTTCCATTAAAGTGGAAGAGAAAGAAAATGAGATGGAAATTAAGAGAGAAGGTATAAGAAAATGAAGGATCGGGGCTGGAGAGATGGCCTAGTGGTTAAGAGCACCGACCGCTCTTACAGAGGACCCGGGTTTGATCCCCAGCACCCACATGGCAGCCGAGAACCGTCTGAAACTCCAATTCCAGGAGAACTCCAGTTCCAGGGGAATCTGAGACCCTCTTCTGACCTCTGCGGCATTGCACGACACGGGTGCACAAACTTGCATGCAGACAGTACATTCATACATATACATAAATAAATAAAATTAATAAAAAAAATTATTAAAAAAAAAAAAGAAGGATCTAGGAAGTGTAAAAAAAAAAATGTGGGGCTGGTAGTAGGGTAAGGCACCTGCCACCACATCAGACAACCTGAGTTTGACCCCTGAGACCCACATGGTGGAAGAAAAGAACTGACCCCCACAAGTTGTCATCTGCCCCCCACAAGTATACTGGGGCCACGACACCAGACAACCTGAGTTTGACCCCTGAGACTCACATGGTGGAAGAAAAGAACTGATCCTCACAAGTTATCCTCTGCCCCTCACAAGTATAGTGGCAATAATACGTACCCTCTCCCCAACACATAATAAATAAAACTTTTTAATTAATTAATTAATTAATTAATTAATTTATTTATTTATTTATTTATTTATGTGTGTGAATGTACCATCTGCATGTAGGTTTGTGCACCCGTGTCGTACAATGCCGCGGAGGTCAGAAGAGGGTGTCGGATTCCCCTGGAACTGGAGTTCTCCTGGAATTGGAGTTACAGACGGTTCTCAGCCACCATGTGGGTGCTGGGGATCGAACCCGGGTCCTGTGCAAGAGCAGTCAGTGCTCTTAACTGCTAGGCCATCTCTCTAGCCCCGATAAATAAAACTTTTTAAAGGAATATATATACACACATATACATGTATATATGCTTTGTTTAACAAGTACGATAAAACATGCTTAGTGCTGTTCTCAATTTTTCAACTTTATTCATTACTGTTTTTACTATTTTATCTATTTGTTACTACTGTATGTGAATGTTCATGATGGATATGCATGCCAAAGCTCCATGGAATTGGTTCTCTCCTTCCACTTTTACATGGGTCCTAGGGATTGAACCCCTCCTCCCAATCCAAGGTTTCTTTTTTTTTTTTTTTTTTTTTTTTTTTGTCTTTTCGAGACAGGGTCTCCCTGTAGCCCCAGCCGTCCTGGAACTCACTCTGTAGACCAGGCTGGCCTTGAACTCACAAAGATCCTCTTGCCTCTGCCTCCCAAGTGCTAGGATTAAAGGCGTGCGCCACCACGCCCGGCTAGATTCCAAGGTTTCTACAGTAACCGCTTTTACCTGCTGAGCCATATCCCTGCCCTTTCTTCTTGGTATTTTGTTTTCAAACAGGGTCTTGCTGTGTAGCCTTGGCTGGCTTGGACTGTACTGTATAAACAGGCTGGCTCTGACTCCCAGTGAGCCTCTTGTCTCTACTCCTGAGCTAGAATTACAGGATTGTTTCACCACACTCAGCTCTTTTTTTTTTGAGACGGGATCACACTGAGTTGCCCAAGCTGGCCTTCAGTTGCTCTGTAGCCTAGACAAGCCACAAACTTGTAATCTTCCTGCCTCAGTCTCCCAAATAGCTGAGATTAAAGAAAGCACTAATATTGGATGCTTTCTTTATTCCATTTTTAATGGCTACACAGTTTTTCATTTGTGACCCCATAGGAATTTATTTATTTAATGTTTTTACTGGTGGACATTTTGACTGTTTTCCATTTTTTCCCCCTTTATAAACATTTTTTTTCGGGGGGGGGTCTTTTTAAGACAGAGTCTCTCTTTAGTCCTAGCTGACCTGGAGCTCACTGTGTAGACCAGGCTGACCTTGAACTCACAGAGATCTGCCTGCCTCTGCCTCCTAAGTGCTGGGATCAAAGGCGTGCGCTACCATGCCCGGCATCTCATTCATTTTTTAAGCTTTATTTTCTATTTTATATTTATGTTTGTGAGCCTGTGTGAGTTTATGTGTACCACTTGCATACAGTGCCTGAAGAAGAGGCATTGGATCCCCTGGAACTGGGGTTACAGGTGGTTGTTAGCTGCCATGTGGGTCGTAGGAACCGAACCTGGGTCTTCTGCAAGAGCAGCCAGTACTCTTAACCACTGAGCCATCTTTCCAGCCCTATCATTGATTAACAAATTTTGCTATATACAACAGTCTTTCCTTATGTACTGTTTTGTTTTCCATGACTTCAATTATCCATGGCCAATAGTGATGCAAAAATACTGAATGGAAAATTATAGATTAGATAGATGATTGATTAGATAGATAGATAGATAGATACATAGATAGATACATAGATACATAGATAGATAGATTCATTCATTCATTCTTCCTATGTTAGCTAGGCAATCCTTCTATCTCACTCACTTGAACATCTATAATTACAGGTACATATCACTATGCCTGTCTAAGACGACAATTCTGGGAATAAGTAATTCATTGTAAACTGTGTAATGTTCTGAACAGTATGATAAACTCTTAACTCTTAATTAAGCTGGATGTAGGTATCCCTTTGTGCAGCAGATTGAGCTGTATAAATTAGCTGTCCATTGGTCTCTTACTGGCTTTCTGGCCTAGGTTTGTAGAAATTTTTATGAATGTAGGCCATCCAGGACCCTGTACCAGCCACAAGTAAATAGTTGGACACTTGAAATGTTAATGCAACAGAAGAACTGAATTTTGTTTTGTTTTGAAACTGGGTCTCACCATGTAGCTCACGCTAGCGTGAAACACACTATACCCCACACTAGCCTCAAATTCATCATCCTCCTGCCTTGCCTTACGAGTGCTGGGCCACATGTGAGCCACTATACCTGGTTTTATCTTTTTTAAGTTTTAAAAGCACACCTGGCTGGTAGCTAACATATTGAATAGCATAAGGATATATATTTATCTGAATGGTATTGTTAGTGAGAAACAGCTATAGACTATGTATGACATGATAGTGTATATGGGGGCCAGTGAGATGGCTCGCTGGATAAAGTGCTTGCCTTACTGAGTTTAGTCCCCAGGACCCACATGGTAACAGGAAAGAATCAACTCCCTCAAAGTGTTCTCTGATCTCCATATGTGCACTGTGACATGTGTATATAAGCACACACTTGAACATGCACATAAAAATAAATTAATTTTTTTATTTAAGCCATACCTTTAACCCCAGCACTCAGGAAGCAGAGGCAGGCAGATGTCTGTGAGTTCCAGGCCACTCAGGCCGATATAATGAGATCCAGTCTCCAGAAGTTTTTTTGTTGGGTTTGCTTTTTGTTTTGGGGGGGGTCTTTTCAAGATAGGCTCTCCCTGTGGCCCCAGCCATTCTGGAACTCACTCTGTAGAGCAGGCTGGCCTTGAACTCACAAATATTTGCCTGCCTCTGCCTCCCGAGTGCTAGGATTAAAGGCATGAGCCACCATGCCCAGATAGTCTCCAAGTTTTTATGCTGAGTGTTTGTTGTTGCCTATTTGTTTGTTTGCTTGTTTGTCTTATCTAAAAAATTTTCCAGAGAAAATGCATTAATTATAATTGTACTCCCCAGAGGTCTCCAAGGAAACTAGATAAACAAATCACCAATGGATTGAGTTTTCAGAGACTTTGGCTTCTTTTCCAGAAATCAAATCACTGTTCGTGCACCCCTTTCTGGCTGAGCGCATCATCTCCATGTTGAACTACTTCCTGCAGCACCTGGTTGGGCCCAAGATGGGTGCCCTAAAAGTCAAGGACTTCAGCGAATTTGACTTCAAACCCCAGCAGCTTGTATCAGATATCTGCACCATCTACTTGAATCTTGGGTATCAGGACTGGCCGTGGGCAAGCCAGGGGAATGCTAATCATTTGACAGTGGAATGGCTGGTTAGCTGTTATGTGAAAATGGGGGGGGGTACTTATTCCTTACTGAGAGATGAAGGAAGTTTCCATTGTTTTAAATAAGGCTTGCTTTTTTTTTGTCTTTTCGAGACAGGGTCTCCCTGTAGCCAAAGCTGTCCTGGAACTCACTCTGTAGACCAGGCTGACCTTGAACTCACAAAGATCTGCCTGCCTCTGCCTCCTGAGTGCTAGGATTAAAGGTGTGTGCCACCATGCCTGGCTAAATAAGGCAATTTTTACCTGATCTGTGGAACATTACTCAGGATTTCTAATGTTCTGTCTTGATCAATGCAAAAACTTAACTGGTTATACTGTTACTTGGGAAGGAAATATCTGTTTAGAGCCATGGGATACTTGATAGACATTCTTCTAGAAAATTAGATATCAGACGTACTTGCCACACAAATATGAGGAACTGAGTTCATATCCCCAGCACCCACATAAAAATCAGGCATGGTTGCATGTGCCTATGGTCCCAGTACTGGGGAGGTGGAAACAGGATGATTCCTGCCTGGAGCTCATTGGCCAGCCAGCTTAGCCAAATTGGTTCAGTAAGAGACCTTGTCTCGGGGCTGGAGAGATGGCTCAGCGGTTAAGAGCACCGACTGCTCTTGCAGAGGACCCAGATTCGGTTCCCAGCACCCACATGGCAGCTAAGAACCATCTTTAAGCCAGACATGGTGGTGCATGCCTTTAATCCCAGCACTTGGGAGGCAGAGGCAGGCGGATCTCTGTGAGTTAAAAGTCTAGCCATGCCGGGCATGGAGGCGCACGCCTTTAATCTTAGCACTTGGGAGGCAGAGGCAGGCAGATCTTTGTGAGTTCAAGGCCAACCTGGTCTACAGAGTGAGTTCCTGGCCAGCTGGGGCTACAGGGAGACCCTGTCTCAAAAAAAAAAAAAAAAAGTATATTTACGAGACCTTGTCTCAAAAAATAGAAAGTAATCGAAGAAGACATCTAATATTGACCTCTGACCTCCACACACATCACACACACACACACACACACACACACACACACAAATATTGAAATGTCTTTCTGGATCAAAAGAACACTTGTGGCTTGTAAGTGGTAGTGATTGTTCTGCAACACATCCTTTATCTCTGCATTGACCTATCCTCTGATGCTCGGTTTCTTTCTGATGCTTTCTAGGGACGAGGAGAATTTCTGTGCCACCGTGCCCAAGGATGGACGTTCCTATTCTCCTACTCTCTTTGCACAGACAGTCCGAGTCCTGAAGAAAATCAATAAGCCCGGGAATATGATTGTAGCATTCAGCAACTTAGCAGAGAGAATCAAGGTAAGGAAAAGGACACTTTGTTTTCTTATATATTCAGTGAAAAGGATCACACTGTCTACTCAGCTCTGCTGCTTTTTGCTATATTTCAGGGAGAAAAGAGTACTGCCTTGAGACATTAGAAACAGGTGGCTCTTCCTAGGTAGTCAGTAACTTATTACTCTTTCCCACCCAAGAGCGAGAGCAGAAATTGAAGATGTTTCTATGAGGCGAAAAGTATGTACTTGTTTGTGGGGGCTTTCTGTAGTTCTACTTTTATGCCTTCATGAGTGATTTGAAAATCTAGTGTGAATGCAGAAGAGCTTTTTGGAATAAAATTCAGGATGAAGGACAAGGCTTCCCCAGGCAGGGCAGGAGGAGTGCAAGTTCAGTGCCAGCTTGAGCAACACAATGAGATTCTGAATCAAAATAAATAAAAAGTAAACCTAGACCAGTAGATCTAGGACACTGCTTTATATTGCTTTTCTCTGTTCTCTATATCTCTTCTTGGTGGTTGGACTTATACTAAGTTGGCCATACATTAAAACACTGGATATTGTATTCAACTAATCCTGATTGGACTTTGAGAGAACACCATTAGAAGTGAGGAAAAAGGAGAAAAAACAGTGGGCTGAAGCCTAATAGAAAAATCTTCCTTATTAATCTCAGTCTTTCCTCAATGAAATTCTTTTTTACTGAGTTGGGCTTCATGTTGGCCTAGAGTTTAGCCAGATAAACCTCTAAGGAATTAGAGTTACCGGAACATACTTTAAATTTCTTTTCTAGCGGGTTGTGGTGGCGCACACCTTTAATCCTAGCACTCGGGAGGCAGAGGCAGGCAGATCTTTGTGAGTTCAAGGCCAGCATGGTCTACAGAGCGAGTTCCAGGTTAGCTGGGGCTATAGGGAGACCCTGTCTCAAAAAGACAAAAAAAAAAATTTTTCTTTTCTTTTGCACCCCTCTACCGATACTTAAATTTCTATACCTGCTTGTTCAAGAAATCAGAAAGTGCTTTTTTTTATACAGGCTGTGTAACTCAGTAGTTATGCAAGTAATAATCCTCCTGCACCATCCCCTTTTGAATCACAGCATTTACAACACAGTGCTGCCAGAAAGACGTATACTCCTTTTCTTACCATTTACATCCATCTTCAGTTATGACTCCCAGCAGCTGAACCAACTTGAAGCTCAGAGTTGAAGTGCAATGCTAAATTTGTTTCTAAAATGTGTATCTTGGGGCTGGAGAGATGGCTCAGTGGTTAAAAGCACCAACTGCTCTTGCAGAGGACCCGGGTTCAATTCCTAGCACCCACATGGTGGCTGAAAGCCGTCTTTAACTCCAGTTCCAGGGGAATCCGACACCCTTGACACCCTCTTCTGACCTCCGCAGCATTGCAGGACATGGGTGCACAAACTAACATGCAGACAGTACACTCATACACATAAAAAAAAGTCCTAAAATGTGTATCTTGACTTGTTTTTTTTAATTTTTTAAATTTATTTATTCTTGTATGTGTATGAATGTACTGTCTGCATGTTAGTTTGTGCACCCATGTCGTGCAATGCTGCGGAGGTCAGAAGAGGGTGTCAAGGGTGTCGGATTCCCCTGGAACTGGAGTTAAAGACGGCTTTCAGCCACCATGTGGGTGCTGGGGATCGAACCTGGGTCCTCTGCAAGAGCAGTTGGCACTCCCAACTGCTAGGCCATCTCTCCAGCCCTCTTGGCTTGTTCTTAAATAGAGAAGATTTGTCATCACCATAAAGGCTATAGATGGCCAAGATTAAGATGTACTTAATGAGAATATTCTGAATTCAGCTGCACTGTGAGTTTTCTTTAGCTACCAACTCTCTGGCCTCAGTCTCTTGCAGACCTCCAACAACAGGAAGAGGAGACCTATGCAGATGCCTGTGACGAGTTCTTGGATCCCATCATGAGCACATTGATGTCTGACCCCGTGGTGCTTCCATCTTCCAGAGTCACTGTGGATAGGTCCACCATTGCCAGACATCTACTCAGGTATGCCTGTCCAGACAGCAGCCTCAGGAGCACTGTGTGTTAGCTTCCTATCAGTTTCCTCACAACTACTTAACATAACTCTGCACATGTTGGTACCTCATATTGTTGTCATATTGTTGATGCACTGATGTGGCAGTAGATGTCACTCACCAATGTAAAGGCTTACAAGATATTCTCTGTTGAGAAGTGCTGGATCTAACCTTACCTCTTCCTTAAGAAAGTGATTTTAGACAGACATAGCGGGACACACCTGGAATTCTGGCACTTGAGTGGCAAAGGCAGGAGAATTGCCTTGTTCTGTTCTGGTTGTTGTTGTTGTTGTTGTTTTGAAACAGGGTTTCTCTGTAACCCCAGCTGGCCTGGAAATTGCTATGGTGACCAGGGTGGCCTTGAATTCACAAAGATCCACCTGCCTCTGCCTCCCAAGTGCTGGAATTAAAGGCAAGTGCCACCACACCCAGCTTGGATTATCATAATTTACGAAGTCAGCCAGGGCTACATGGTGAGAGCATCTCTCTTAAAACACAAAATAAAAACAGAAAATATTTTTATGCATGTTATAAAATAATGTCAACATGAAATATAAGATGGCCTGAAATTGGTTTAATTTTAAGTTTTAAAATACAAAAGAAAAAGTTAATTTTTGTTTTAATTCTGATTTTATATTCCTTTGAATTGCATAAGCTCAGGTTTGATAAATGTGAATTTTCCTCTGCCTGAGTATTGTTTAAGCAGTCTCCCTACCGAAGAGACATGAAGAGTAAATGAAAGCAGTCCTTAACTTTTCTATTTTTAGGAAGAATGGTATATTGAGTATGCTGCAAGAGGACAGCAGACTGGACAGTCACTAGAGTACAGCCTGCTAACGTTTTTTAGACAATATTTTGCTATGTTGCCAAGACTGGCCTCAGACTGAGTAACTTGGACTACCACTGTATGCAGCTTGTCGATTTTTTTTTTTTTCAGGAGCTCATGTAGCCCAGGCTGGCCTTGAAGTCAAATGTAGCTGGAGATGACCTTGAACTCATGATCCTCCTGCTTCTACCTCCCAAGTGCTAAGATTACAGGCTTGCTTAGCTTGCCCCCTTAAATTTTTAAGTGTAGGATTAAATGCCCATTTAAAATTTGGGTGTGTAAGTTGACCTAAATTTAAGGAATTCTTACATTTTTTTAAAATGCTTTTTTTTTTTTTTTTTTTTTGTGTATTTTTGTACTGACTGCAGGTAGGTAGGTGCACCCATGTTGTTGCAATGCTGCGGAAGTGAGAAGAGGGTGTCAGGCTGTCCTGGAACTCACTCTGTAGACCGGGCTGGCCNATAGTCCCAAGGAGGACACAAAGAAGAGGGCCACTCTAACCAAATAAGAGGATGGGTCCCAGCCAACCCCACCTCCCACTGACCTTGAACGTGGGCTTCCATGAAGACCTGGTCACCACGCAACCCAGAAGATAGCTCAGCAGAGTGGTCCAGTCAGTGGTTGGAAAAGATCCAGCAGACAGAGGTTGCCCAAGGTCACTAAACGAGTCAGTAATGAACAGCATTTGAATCCAGGTAGGTCTGTGAGGCTTGAGCATTTCAACACCAATAAAAGTGTTGTTTTCCGTTTACTAAGTGGCTGCCTCCTGTCAGGCACTCCAATGCCTTAAAGATATTAGCTCCCGGGACTGGAGAGATGGCCTAGCGGTTAAGAGCGCCGACCGCTCTTAACAGAGGACCCGGGTTTGATCCCCAGCACCCACATGGCGGCCGAGAACCGTCTGAAACTCCAATTCCAGGAGAACTCCAGTTCCAGGGGAATCTGAGACCCTCTTCTGACCTCCGCGGCATTGCACGACATGGGTGCACAGGCCTGCATGCAGACAGTACATTCATACTCATACAGAAATAAATAAAAATTAAAAAAAAATTTTTTTTTAAAGTGTATGCCACCCCACCCGACTAGATAGCATTTTTCTAAATATAGTATTTACTAATTTTATGTTTATGAGTGTGTTGCCTGCATTTATGTAAGTGAAACTGTGTTGTGCAGTGCCCACAGAGGTCAGAAGAGGGTGTCGATTCCCCTGGAACTAGTTGTTAGCTGCTATATGGGTTCTGAAACTCAAACCCAGGTCCTCTGCAAGAGCAGCCAGTACTCTTAACCACCAAGTCATTTCTCCAACCCAATAGCATTTTTTTAAGCCCCTAGGATCAGTATCTGGATGGCATTGTTAATATAAGGTTTGCTAAGAGATGAAATAGCTGGGTCTGGAGAGATGGCCTAGAGGTTAAGAGCACCGACCGCTCTTACAGAGGACCCGGGTTCGATCCCCAGCACCCACATGGTGGCTGAGAGCCGTCTGAAACTCCAGTTCCAGGAGAACTCCAGTTCCAGGGGAATCTGAGACCCTCTTCTGACCTCTGAGGCATTGCACGACACGGGTGCACAAACCTGCATGCAGACAGTACATTCATACACATACAGAAATAAATAAAAAATTTAAAAAAAAAAAAGAGATGAAATAGCTGAAAAGCTCCCAAATCATGTCTTCCTTGATTTCCTCCTTTCTAACCCCCTAGTTTAGGGGCATTTGACTCTGAGTTAATAAGGCAGGTCAGGTGAGGCACTTAGATGTTCCACTCCTGGCTTAGGGAATTAGAACCTTCAGAAATAACCATACTTTCCATTTTCTTTTGTCCTAGTGACCAAACAGATCCTTTTAACCGTAGTCCCCTTACCATGGACCAGATTCGGCCAAACACTGAACTGAAAGAAAAAATCCAGCGGTGGCTTGCAGAGAGGAAACACCAGAAGGAGCAACATGAATAAATACTGTGAACTAAACAACCAAACCCAACCCCAGAGTGGAAACAGTTGTTTGTGCTTTGTTTCTTTTTCTTTCTTTCTGGTTCCTTTCCTTTCCTTCTTTGTCTTATTATTTGGTTTATTGATTTATGTTTGTTTATTTTTATTTTTTTCCCTTCTAAATTAGAAAACTTTTCTTGCTCAAATTATAACTAAGATTCTTAATAATTTGGCATTGTTTCCCTAGCTTGCAGGAAACTCCTTCTTATAGCATTGTTAACTTTAGAAATCACTAATTTTCAGCCTTTCTTTCCCCATTCCTTCTTCCTTTTCTACCCTAAATTATATTAAGTCCAACTACTACTAAAGTGTAGTAGTTGCCTGCCACTTTATTCTTTCCCTTCCCAAGTTCTATTCAGACATTTTTTAGTGACTACTACCTTTAAGTCTACAATGTCAAAAACTTTAATGACACCTGGTATCATCAGAAAATTGTGTTAGCCTGTATATTTACTAGCCCTCAAGGTCTGGACTTAAGCCTTGTCCTTATTATAGCTTTGTAATATTACAGAATAACTTTGCAGAAAAAGGCAAACACCTTAATGTTTGTGGATTTTGAATGATAGGTAAGATTAGGGGGAGAAAAATCTATGTAATGCCTATTGGTAGCTTGTAACTCAGACACCACAAACTCGTGTGAGGTTGTTACCACCAAAAATTTAACTGCATGATCTTTTTATGAGGCTTCGTAATGAGGGCAAACTTCTAATAAAGGAATGAACAGGAAGCTATTGGGCCCTGTTCTCTTGTAAAAAATCTAATACTCCAAGGACTAGGCCTGGGTAGACTAGTAGGGCAATAAATACTATACCCATGAAGATGTCATTTTAAGACATTAATAACAGTATATCTCAGTGTGTATATACACACAGATACATCAGCTTTTTTATATTGGTCTTATGTAAACTGAGTACTTTATATTGTGTCCTCCACATTAAGATGTATGCAGTGTGTGGCCATGTTTTCTCACATTCATTCCAGACAGGTAAATTCCGAGACTGTAAAATGTATATAGCTAATGTTTGGACTATGACCTGACTTCTAAGAGCTGCTTCTAATATAGCCTGAGTTTATCAATTAACCAAGTAGGAATCTGAGCAAAACCTTGTCCACAAGCCATTCTAAATTAACCCACTTGGCTCTGGGTAGTTACTAAGTGGCTCAGTCCCACTTCTCCAAGCTGATCCCGAGTTCCCTACTCAGTTGTACAGTGTAGCATGCTATCTATATGAGGCTCATTCTATGGGACAGCTTTATGTCCATATCCATCTCAGCCCAGAAATGTAAAGAACAAGTGATTTGATACAGAAACTAGGATCATCTCCTCCTTTAGAGAACATTATTGTTAACCACTGCCTTTTTTGCATAGGATAGTGGTGTTACAGTATTCCAATGTGAGTTTCTATAAGCAGTCCTTACTATGTCTTTTGATGGTATCAGCTGGAAAACCTCAGAGAGAACCCCTCACCTTGATATGAAATGTTGCCTGTTGCTCTACCTGTCTATGAAAAGAGAAGCCTAGGACACTTTTGCAAATGCCAGGATGTAGGACTGAGTCAGTGTGCTCCCTGGACCCTTAAGGTATGGGCTGATAGGATTTCTTTAAATGAACTTCATTTCATGTTTATCATTCTCCTTCCTCTCTTTGGAAATGAAATGTACATGAAATAAGCTTCTACCTACTTGCATTTTTTCCCAAAACTAATGTGGTGAGATGTTTTCATGTGAAAAAAGATGAAAGACCAGAGTTTTGCAGGAGAAAATTGGAAGAAATAGGCACAAAACCTCAGAATACAGCTGTCCCCAGCAGCTTTCTAACTAACAACCTCTATGCTGCCTCTAGTGTTCTACTTCACTTCAGATTGTGAGCCTTTTCTGGGAATTCTTTATTTTTTCCTAAGCTCTTTTCCTGGAATTTTTTTATTTTATTTTATTTTTTTTATGAATGGCTATAGCACCATTAATGCTGCTGAATATCTTTTATCACAAAAGCAAGTGTGTAGCTTAAGGCCACTATTGGTAAGGAAACCAAGTGTCCTCTGTGCCTTTTCTTTCTGTGAAGTAATTTAAGAACATCCAGAAAAAAAGAAACTTTAAAAACTTATCATCTTGTTAAAACATGATGGTAGATGCATTTGGAAGGGTAGAGAGGTGTTTCGTGTGGAACTCTGTAGCAGCTGTAAGTTTGTTAAGACTTCCTGACATGCCTAGTTTTACATAACTGGCTTTGCTGGAGTGTGACAGGAAGATGCAGACCAGTTAGCTCTGCACTGTTCATAGTACACCAAGAAGCTAACACTAAGCTTGGGAAATTATTTAGGTTTTATCAAGCAGTTTCTTATTTTTAAGTATAGCTTTTAGTTGGAGTGTGAGAACTGCAGGAAACTTGAGAAGTGTCTCATGTGCAGGTGAAAACAGCAGTTGCTACTGGGCACCACACTGTACAGAGGCTTCATTACTTTGATTCTGGTTGCTAAGCAGCCATTAGGAAAAGCCTAAGTCCACTGGGTACCTTTACAAGCCAGGGACTGATGGCTACACTGTTGTTATGTGAGGAAATAGTGCATGTGTTCTAACTGCTAAATAGGAAAGGAACCTAGAGACAAAGGAAAAGAAAAACAAAACAAAGTTGACTGAAATCAAACTTGGTCAACATAGCTGTATTTTGAAACATTCCAGGAAGGTACTTCTTGTGAAACTTGCCTGTGGGTGTTTGTTCAAAACTTGTATTTAATAAATGAGCACTTGACTTACCACCTCTGTTCTCCCTTTATTACAGCACTAAAAGGTAGTGGCAGCTAGTATGGTGCATACCTGTAATCCCAGCTACTAAGGATGCTGAGACAGGAGGATTGAAAGGGCAAGTCCCACCAGGGGGCTTGAAGGCCAGCCTAGGAAACTTACCAAGGTTGTTTCAGACATAAGGGATGGGATGCAGCTTAACGGTAGAGAGCTTGCCTGGCATACACAGGCCCTATATTCAATCTTCAGTACCATTGCCACAAAAAATAAAATTTAAATTTAAAAAACTGGTGGCAGTTTCAGAAATCCCTCTAAAAATCTAGAGGGTCTTGCCCCTTTTTCTTTGGTAAGGTGATAGCAAACGTGTGATCTGGCTGACCTAACCTGCCTCACCACAAACCTGGAAGGAACCTGCGGCTATCCTCAGATGAGTCTCAAGGAATGTTTTGGTTTTTTTTCCTAATTAACTCCCTTAGGATTACACTTTACCTAAACACCAATCTTTAATAATTGCTGTCATGTCCTTGTCCCTTGATTCAGTGACACCTTCACAGTGCAGGGTCTCAGCTTGGTTAAACTATCCATCCCTTTCTGTTCCACTGTTGGATGAAACTGTCAAAAAAACTACAAACTTGTAAGGGTCTACCACTGCCCCACAACTCTGTAGCCTTAAGATATTCTGACCTCTCTCACCTCCCATTTGCCTTTCACACCTAAGACAACATTGCCTTTAACTTCACTGGGAGATAAATTATTTTCAAACTTTTCCTACCATCACTCCATCTGGAGAAAAGTCTCCCCCCCATTCCCAAGCTAATTCCTCTCCCTTTTTTGCTACTTTGGGACTCTTGGCAATTCCCTTCCCTAGCTTGAATTTCTCACATTCCCACATTCCCCTTTGGTTGTCTGACTTGTATTCTCTTACAGACCTACTCAATCTGGTTTCTAAGTTTCTGAAACTTTCTAGTTAATGTCACGGATTTTCATGCCAATTTTCCACCCTCCCCTCAGCTCCCCAATTCTCCACCATAGTCTCACCATGTAAACCTAACTGGCCTAAAACTCCCAATCTTCCTGCCTCAGCCTCCCGTATCTGAGGATTACACGTGCATGCTACCACCCAGTTTAATATTCCACCTTCATTTGACTTCTCTGCAGTACCTAAGGCAGTGAGTAGCTCCCTCACTGACAAGCTCTTGACTCACGTCCCCATTTGTCATCTTTCTTGCTATCTAACCATCCCATCCATTTTACTTCTGAAGTTCAGACTTCTCACAGTTCTATGCTCATCCAATGTCACTTCCTTACATCCTGTCTTCCAATCATAATATAAAGTTCAACCCCTTGGAGTCTGTGGCTGTTCTCTTACAGGTGAAGGATCTCTAGGTCTTCCTACATCAGCGCCATATCTAATCTGATCGGATGTTCCCGGTTCCTCACTCTGCGTTCACTTTACCACGCTCTCACTCCCTGACATGACCACTTTAGAATCCCAGTCTCTCTGGAGATTATACCCAAGGCACGCTTCCATGAAATTACAAAATGTCTGGCACCGTAGACCCTCAATAAATGTGGCTTTCTCCCTCAAATCTTTAAAGCTTCTTTGGGGAAACAGAGGAACTGAATTCCAATCCCGATATTGTGGAAGAGACTGGGATTATAAAAGGTCAACTAAAAGTCACTAGGTAAATTCAGTGACCTGAGCTATGTGACGCCTAAACGGCCTCTAAAGCCCCCGTTTAGCCTGACCTCGGTGCCCCTAAAACGAACGTCGCTCTTCAAACATCTCGGCGAAACACGGATTTCCACATTCCCTGAAAAGCTACAAACGCCTCTGCGCAAAAAAGGGGAGCTCGGCACCAAGGAAACCATTGGCGCATGCGCATTTCCCCACCTAGCGCGTCTTCCGAGTACGCCACGACTGGGCTGCCCTGAGCGATGCCTGCTTCCATGCAAAACCCCACTAGTCACACGCTCTCCACTATCTTTTCGTACCCATTTCTTCCCTGCGACTGAAAATAAACTGACCGACTGGGCGTCGCACACAGTAGGCTACCTGAATATCTTGGACAGGCACGAAGAGAGGCAGCCTGACTTTGGAAATAGGGCCGGGGTCCTGCATTGGGTCCTTCCGGGGTGACATTCAGCCGCCGGCCGTTTTGGGAGACGGACTTTCGCCTTAGACCATGGCCAAGATTGTCCGCAGCCTGGCGGAGAAGGCCCCGGGGCTGTTGAACGGTGAGCGCGGCCTCGGGGAGGCTCGCGAGGGGCTACGTGGGTGCGGGCGCCGAGGGCTAGCGAGCATCGGGAGGCGGAGGGAGCCGAGGCCGCTTACTGTGCCGCCGGGGCCTGTCCTGGTCTGGCTGCAGCCGGCTTCCCACCGCGCACCGGCTGCTGAGCTGCGACCGCTACAGTGGAGAGGGTCGTGCGGAGGTCGACCCCCCCGAGGGTCGACCTGCGGGGCCATGGCCGCCGTGACGCCCCACTTACCGTGTTAGGAGGGCTGCGCTGGGAAGGGAAGGGCAGAAACGGGAAAAGCTCTAGATTGGGCCTCGCTAAGTGGTCTAGTTCTGCTTGGAGCATCCGGGCCCAGCGGAAATGCTTAATAAGGCCGGGCGTGGTGGCGCACGCCTTTCATCCCAGCACCTAGAGGCAGAGGCAGAGGCAGGTGGAGCTCTGCGAGATCAAGACCATGTTGATCTACATAGTGAGTTCCAGGCCAGCTGGAGCTACAACAGGGAGATCTTGTCTCAAAAGACCAAACAACAACCAAAAAAGAGCTTAATAAAGATGAGTGAGCTTTTTGAAAGTTGGATGTGCTTAACCATCCTGGTCAGATCCTTGAGGTTTCTTCATCTGTAGGAGGGATATTGGAACGTAGGGATGAATATCCCTGCCCCCACACTGCTTAGAAATCGATGCGAGTTAACAGTCGTCTTTATCCTGCTTTGCCCTGTATAGGGTTGTTTGGTTTGTAGGGTCTGTTGGCAAAACTGCTGTGGTTCAGAACAGCACTGAATAGTCACAAACTTTCTCTTCTGAGTAGTAGGTTATTCGTTATGTTTCCTGTCTGAAAGGTTAAAGTGACATTTCTACGTTAGATTTCTGTGTTTGTAATGCTTTGAGCCTATTTTGCTATGTTTGGATATTTTACTATTTTCTCCTCCCCTCTACAACTAGCCATGAGTTACTAAAGAATTTGCAGTACCTGACCCTATACATACCTGATTTCCTCTTTCTAAAGACCTCCAGTTTACTAGTGAGATGTTTGGCACATTTCCTCAAATAATTCCTCATTTTCAACTTTTACTAAGATCATCAAGCTGTCTGTTACAAAGTGCTATGGTTTTACCTAAATACAAAGAAGACTTTAGTGTTTAGACTTTGGTGTTTGAGGTGCAATTTTGTTTTGTTTTGTTTTTAACATTTCGTGCAGGATTTTTCCCTAGCAGTATAATTTTCACATGTTTTTAGTACATATTTGGGAATTTAAAACTGGTTTTAATGATAAAACCCAAATAACCAAAGTAAATTTTTGTCATGAAGCACATAACCCCTTCCTTGTAATTATCATAATTATTCCAAATAATTGGAAAATAACTTGTTATTCTTCCAAAAGTACTGAAAAAGGAATGACTCTGGTGAACCCAGAATGTTAAGTGGATTTTGCTCTACAGTGTAGGTTGGTGTATTAAATGTGAGCATTAAAGGCTTGGTAAGGATTTGCTATTATCTCTTAGCCATGTGGGGGATACAGAAGCTGATAGTAATAATTAACTTTTGAGCTAGAAAGGTGGCTCAGGAGCTAAAGAGCACATACTGCCCTACCAGAGAACCCCAGATCTGTTCCCAGCACCCACATCCACCTCTAACTCCAGCTTCAAGGAGATCTGAGGCCTCTGACCTCACATGCAGATGCCTGCACTCACAAGCAGATACAGGCACATAATTAAAAATACAAATCTTTTTTGAAAAGAAATAAATAACCTATCACCAGGCTTCTCCAGAAAGATTAGAGTCTGATTTTTCTCCTCATAACTAAGCTGAAGATTTCACCAGTTTTTCCAATAAAATCTTTCAAGTCTAGACTCCAGTCCAAGATGTGATCTTACCTTTAGTTGTCATGTCTTCCCCAGTCTCCTTGTTCTTATGACAGTGTCCAGCCTTTCCTTATCTTTCATGACGTCAACCACCTAGATATCCCGAGGAACCTTCTCAGGACTGCATTTATCTTGGTTTCTCTTAAAATTGGTCTGGAACTGTGAAGTCTTGAGGGAAAAAAAATCACAGAGATGAGCTACACTGGTCACATATTAGAAGGTACATGGTACTCTTCCCATGCCTAGGTTAGAGTAGTGTTTGGTAGAGTTCTCTACTGTCAATTTTCCCTTTCTATACCCTTAAAAAAAACTTTGTCCATAGTTTCCTACATTTATACGGTGACTTTCCCACACGCTCTTAACCCCCGTCTCATCCTACTCCCTCTCCTGCTGGACCTCTTTTTAAGAAGCCCCTTTCGGGGCTGGAGAGATAGCCTAGCAGTTAAGAGCCCCGACTGCTCTTGTAGAGGACCCGGGTTCGATCCCCAGCACCCACACGGCGGCTGAGAACCGTCTGTAACTCCAATTCCAGGAGAACTCCAGTTCCAGGGGAATCTGACACCCTCTTCTGAACTCCGCGGCATTGCACGACAGGGGTGCACAGACCTACATGCAGACAGTACATTCATACACATAGAAAATAAATAAATTTTTAAAAATATATAAATTAAAAAAAAAAAAGAAGTCCCTCTCCTGCTTCATGTCTTTTTATTTTTCCTCTGAAAATAATTTTGGTAAATGTCAGAATTGTGGCCAGCTTCATGTCTTCTTTTTGTGTCTGCACCATTCTTTAGATGCGAGTAACTGAGGCAGGATGGTTTATGACTGGATTGGCGGATGGGTCCATCTTCTGTAGGAGGAAATATATACATATATTAAATGGAATTCTGTAAGAGTTGTCTCTTCCTCCATTTGTTTATTTTTCAGTCATATATTGTAATGACTCACTTATATTTTGTGCTTCACATAGCCAAGGCAATGTAATTTATCGCTCAGATTTGCTCATCTGTATCTCTTTCAGCTTGGCACCCCAGCCCCTTTGGCATGCTCCTTCCTTATTTTCTGGTCCTAAAGATGCTTCACATTCATCTTTTATTTTGTCTGCCCAGCCTCAGAACTGGCGGTTTCTCCAAGGAGCCCCAGTTTCTTTTATTAAACAATAGAGTCTACAAATTACTTATCTAGGTGCTGGGATTGTTTCTAGCTAATAAAATTGTTTTAAAGACCTTTCAGTGGACACAGATTCAGACATATATTGGAAGAGGCATGCATTCGTATGTTATTCTGTGTTTATAAATGATTGTTTCTGTATCCACCACGCACATACACACTAAGCTAAGGATATCTTCAATTCTAATTCAGTAACACCAGATTTCTCTTTCTCCATTCCCCCCGCTTTCTCTCTGCCACAGCTTCAACCCAGGGATGCTGCACTACTGAGTTACATTCCCAGACCCGGGTTGGTTTTGTAATTATTTCTTTGCTGATCATTGATTTAAAATAGTAAATACCTTAAGGAACTATCTTAAGGAATTTCAACTTAGTAGTAGATTCTAGTTTTAACTGCTTTTAACAATACAAGTAGGGTTAATTTTTATTATTAGTGCTGTTTTTGAAAGGGGAGCAGCTGTGCTCTGGTTAGAGAAAGACTTAATCATCACATATTGATGAGGGCACCAAAAATGATTACTAATTGGTATGATTCCATCTGGCTTCAAGGCCCATGTTGTGGAAAGGGTACCACTCTACATAGCTTCTTCCCCTTGGATCTCTTCTCTTCAGAATCTGGTGTTTCTACATAGAAAACATGGATAAATTGCTGCTGTCTTTGTTTTTTAATCCAGCTACTGTAACTTTTTGGTTAATTGGATTTGCCATTCCAAAGTGAGTAACAGTACTAGCTGCCTCTAGTGAAGTCCTGGCATAATTGAATGTGCTTATAGCCTGAGTGAATGTCCCTGTGACACAGGTGCTCTGCATCTTTAAAAGCCTCTTGTTACCAGGGAGCAGCAGCTTTGACTTTTCACACCGGGTGCACATTTGGTCCAAGCAGTGAATGAATGTGATGCATGAATAAATATTTGTGTCCTGCCCACACATCTGCTTCTTTCCGTCTCTAGTGAGTTCATCCTGGGTTTTTTGTTTTGTTTTGTTTTCCAGCTGCTGTAACTTACTCGAAGCCTCGATTGGCCACATTTTGGTACTACGCCAGGGTTGAGCTGGTTCCCCCAACCCCTGCTGAGATCCCTACAGCTATTCAGAGCCTGAAAAAAATAATTCAAAGTGCTAAAACTGGTAGCTTCAAACAGCTCACAGTTAAGGTAACTATGGGCTACATGAAAACATATGCTCCTGGCAGAAATTGTCTGCTTTTGGGATTTTTCTTCTTGTTGTTTTGATAAATAGTTGTTTTCCCTAAGCCAACATAATGAAAGATTATCTATTATTTTGTCATTTGGTCAGAAAAAATTTGCATGTTTTTGGTCTGGGTTTGGTTGTCATGGCACAAAGGTGACCATATTGAATAACTGGGGACCTTTATTTTCCTTTCTAATGTTGGCTAGTCTGTTAAAATAGGATGGCTACTTTGCTTTTTTTTTAATATTTTCATATGTGTATGAATGTACTGTCTGCATATAGGTTGGTGCACCCGTGTCGTGCAATGCCGAGGAGGTCAGAAGAGGGCATCAGATTCCCCTGGAACTGGAGTTAAAGACGGTTTTCAGCTGCCATGTGGGTGCTGGTGATCGAACCCGGGTCCTCTGCAAGAGCAGTCGGCGCTCTTAACCGCTATGATATCTCTCCAGCCCCTACTTTGCTTTTTTTAGCCCTGGGATTATTCCCAGTTCAGCCAAAGACCTCTTGAATTATATTGGCAGAAGAAAAATACAAGATCTGAGTTATCAAATTACATATAAAGGCCATAAGAACTAGAAGTTGAATTTTAAATATAGTTGATTGAAGCACAGGAAACAAAAAGCCTAAACAACTAATATTGCTAGCTCTAGAATCTGCACTTGGGAAATAAAGTGTTTTTCAGACTTCCAGTAACCTCTGGCCTAATGGAAGGAGAAAAACCTCCTTCAGAAATGCTTTTGCTTTTTAGCCCAGTTTTACTGTGGAAAGATATTTTTTCCCAACTAAAATTTTTAGGTCCTTGTTTGTGCTTGCATGAAACAATGCTTTCTGGAATCATGTGTTGTTTTGTTTTTGTTTCTACCCCCCAACACAATCATGTGTTGTTTTGTTTTTGTTTCTACCACAGAAATGTCTATTCAGAGACAAATCCTCCTATGAATGCCCTGTCTAAATGTGCAAGCTATTTCCAGGATGTGGGTTGTTTTAGAGCCTATAAAGTGTCTCATAAACTAATAATGAAAGGGTTAAATCAGTTCAGGTCTTTAAAGGTCCCTTTGAAAGAATTTATAAGTTCAGGCTTACTTGCCTTACAAAATTTTACAAAAGTTCAAGGGTTCTTAGAAGTTGAGCAGTTAATGTCTCTAAATCTTGGCTTTGGCCAAAACTGTTCTGTAGTTTGAATAGCAGCGTTATATTCTCTATCAATCCTGAGAAAGAGTAGTTCTAAATATTTTTTAAAGGTTTTCTGAAAATATGTGCTTTTTGTTTTCCAGGAAGCTATGCTGAACGGTTTGGTGGCTACTGAAGTGTGGATGTGGTTTTATATCGGAGAGATCATAGGCAAGCGTGGCATCGTCGGCTATAATGTTTGAAGACCAGTTTTTAACATCTGATTCTATTTGATTTATTATTTGAATGTTCTTGGACCATGTAAGATCAGACTGCTGTCTGAATAAAATGAGATCTGTTGAATAGCAGTGTTCTCTGTCAAATACTACATAGAAGGTTGAGGTTTTCCTGATAGTAAGTTGCATTGTCTTTGGCTTTATTACTGTAATATAGGTCTAAATGCATGTCTGCTTACCTTGAAATTAAAAAAAGATAGGTATAGTGCCGGGCGTGGTGGCGCACTCCTTTAATCCTAGCACTTGGGGGGCAGAGGCAGGTGGACCTTTGTGAGTTCAAGCCCAGCCTGGTCTACAGAGCGAATTCTAGGACAGCTGGGGCTACAGGGAGACCCTGTCTTGAAAAGACCAAAAAAAAAAAAAGATAGGTATGAATGTACCAACCTACTACGTGTATATTTGAAAATAATATTTTAATTTGAAGGTTTAAAATATATACTTAAGCTTTGTGTTTAGAAAAGTTGGAGGGGGTGGAGAGATGGCCTAGCCGTTAAGAGCACCAACTGCTCTTGCAGAGGACCTGGGTTCAATCCCCAGCACCCACATGGCAGCCGAGAACCGTCTTTAACTCCAGTTCCAGGGGAATCTGACACCCTCTTCTGACCTCCGCAGCATTGAACGACACTGGTGCACAAACCTACATGCAGACAGTACATTCATACATATAAAAAAATAAAAATTATAAAAAAGAAAAGTTAGAATGTTGGGCATGGTAGTGTACTCTATTAATCCCAGCACTCAGGAGGCAGAGGCAGGCTGATCTGAGTTCAAAGCCAGCATGTTGAGGCCAGCTGGGGCTACAAGGGAGTCCCTGTCTCAAAAAGGTAATAATAATAATAGTTGGAAGACCTTGAGAAATAGGCACAGTGGCATATGTCTGTACCTAGCAGTTGGGAGGTAGAGGTAGGAGGGTTGCTGCAGGTTTGAAGCCAGCTCGGTCTACATATTTCCATGCTTTCCAGGGACATATAGTGAGACTCAAGAAAAAGATTCTCTTTCTGCTCTCCCCCAAACACACACACACACACACACACACACACACACAAAAAAAAA
>VZQC01014834.1:3073547-3087818 GCA_009823505.1 Rhizomys pruinosus
GGGGGGGCGGGGGGGGGGCTGGAGAGATGGCCTAGCGGTTAAGAGCACCAACCACTCTCTTGCCGAGGACCCAGGTTCGATCCCCAGCGCACATGGCTGCTAAGAACCGTCTGTAACTCCGATTCCAGGAGAACTCCAGTTCCAGGGGAATCTGAGACCCTCTTCTGACCTCCGGGGCATTGCATGACACGGGTGCACAGACCTGCATGCAGACAGTACATTCATACACATAAATAAATTAAAAATTTAAAAAAAGAGAAGGCCCAGGGGAAGTTGTCAGGAGATAGTATCTAAAGTAAACCAGGAAGTCATGAATGTAGCACTAGGGAGGCTGAGGCAGGAGGTTCAAGAGTTTGAGGCCAGTCTGGGCTACTTTCAGCCCCCATCTCAAGACAAAAAGTAAACCCGGAGAATAGAAGCCAAAAAGAATGCAGTAGAGTACCCAAGACAGCTGGAACAGCCTCTGCAGAACCTGTTACATGAAATTACAGGTGCATGCCTGTAGTGCCAGCACAGGAGGTAGAACAGGATGATGAGGTCATAGTTACATAGCAAATTCAAAGCCAGCCTTGGATATATGAAACCTTGTCTCAAAAGTGAATATGAAACCCCCTCCCCACCAAAATTTCTAGCATACTGGAGGTTCTGAAAGAACAGCAGTGTGTGATGAACTGGACAGTGGACAGTACTGAGAAGCTAAGCCTGAAATCATGAGGAACAAAGAGTTCATAAAATACCTTTCATACTATATAGAGAATTGTACTGCTTGATTGTGCATACTTGCAGGATATGCTGAAGAGGCCTAGGCAAAAGGATCACAAGTTTGAGGCCAGCCTAAGCTATACCTCAGTGGTTATAGGCACTTGCCACCAAGCCTCCACATGTTCATACATACACATACACACACACACACACACACACACACACACATTAAAAAAAAAAAAGATTGATTGTACTTGAGCTGGGCATGGTTGCCCATGCCTCTAATCTCAGCACTTGGGAGGCAGAGACAGGCAAATCTCTGTGAGATCAAGGCCGCCCTGTCTATATAGAGTTCCAGACCAGCTAAGACTTCAGGGAGACCCCCATCTCAGACAAAGGATTGAACTTGGACTAGGCATGTAGCTCAGCTGTTAGAATGCTTGCCTAGCTGTGCATGGCCCTGGGTTCAATCCCTAGCTTTATATAAACCAGACCTGTGGCCTGTGACTGTAATCCCAGGATGTGGGAGGTGGAAGCAAGAAGATGAGAGGTTTAAGGCTATCCTTTAACTACATAATTCAAGGTCAGATGAATACATGAGACCCTGTCTCAAAAAACTAATTGTAGGGCTGGAGAGAGAGCTCACCAGTTAAGAGCACTGACTGCTCTTGCAGAGGACAGAGGTTCAGTTCCCAGCACCCACATGGTAGCTAACAACCATCCATAACTCCAGTTCCAGAGGAGTCTAACACCCTCTTCTGACCCCTATAGACATTGCATAATGCAGATGTACTTAGACACATGCAGACAGTACACTCATACACACACACACACACACACACACACACACACACACAAATTGTACTCAGTCAGGTGCAGTGCCACACTCACATAAGCCCAGGGCTCTGCAACTAAAGCAGGAGGATCAAGCAAGGCCAGGTTGGGTGAAAGCCATTCTGAGCCAAATGGTGAGACTCTGTCTCACAAAGAGAAAAGAATTATTGCACTATTGGGACTGAGAAGGTAGCTCGGTGACAGTGTTTACCCAGCATAAATAGGGTCCTGAATTTCATCCCCAGCACTCAGGGAAGGTGAGAAGACACCCACCATTTGAAAGATAGGGAAGTAAAAACTATTCGAAAAAAAGATTTGGACAGGGGCTGGAGAGATGGCCTAGCGGTTGAGAGCACTGACCGCTCTTACAGAGGACCCGGGTTCGATCCCCAGCACCCACATGGCGGCTGAGAACGGTCTGAAACTCCAACTCCAGGAGAACTCCAGTTCCAGGGGAATCCGACACCCTCTTCTGACCTCCGCGGCATTGCACCACACGGGTGCACAAACCTACATGCAGACAGTACACTCATACACATACAAAAATAAATAAAATTAAAAAAAAAAAAAGATTTGGACAAGTCACACTATGAGCAGACAATTTCACTTCCCAATAACAAAAGCTAGGAGAGCAATGCATGACCGCATGTGAAAGTGCACATGGTCCTGCGTTTTCCTCAGTGTCCAAAAGTACAGGGAGTAGAGGACATCGTGAGGAGAGGGAAGACCTTAGTCCACAGTTACAGCAGTATCAATCATTGTGCTCCAAAGGTCTGGCTCCTAAGGAATCATCTATAGAAATAAGTTCTTCAACATAAGTGTCAATAAGAGCAAAGACTTCTTGTTGGTTCATGATTTTAAAACTTAGGTGAGCCGGGCGTGGTGGCGCATGCCTTTAATCCTAGCACTCGGGAGGCAGAGGCAGGCGGATCTTTGTGAGTTCAAGGCCAGCCTGGTCTACAGAGTGAGTTCAAGGACAGCTGGGGCTACAAGGAGACCCTGTCTCGAAAAGACCAAAAAAAAAAACAAAAAAAGACTAGGTGAAGCCAAGAATTGTTCGTACAACCCTGAAGATCCTGAGATCGCTGTGTGAGAAGAGGCAAACATGCCAAATTGGAGGCGGCAGCCGGGCGGGACCAAACAAGGACCTTGCTCCATAAAAGCAAAGGCTGTGATATACGGCAGTAGTAGAGACCTGGTTAGCATAACAAGGCCCTGGGTTTGATCCTCACCAGTATAGAAAGAGAAATATTAAAACTTTCCATACTGCATAGTAATCCCTTGCTTTGCGGACCTGAATGTTGTGCGCATTCGATTACTAGTTCTCTTTTCCTCTTTTTTTTTTTTTTTTTTGGTAATTTTGAGACAAAGTCTCCCTTTAGTCCCAGCTGGCCTGGGGCTCACAATGATCCGCCTGCCTCCGCCTCCTGGGATTGAAGGCGTGTACCACCACACCCGGCCTCTCTTTTCTTTTAAATGCCTACTTCTTGTGCATGGAAAGATGGCTCACTGAATAAAAGCAGAGGACTCGGGTTCAGTTCCCAGGCTCACAACTACCTATAAGACCAGCTCCAGGAGGTCTGACACCCTCTTCTGACCTCCACAGGCACTGAGTGGAGGAGCACACAAACAAACACGCACATACACATATAACTAAGACTTCCCTTTATTCCTTATTCAATACAGTCTGTTTCTTTTATAACTTTTATATAGCTGTTTATATTTTCAAAGCGCTCTCACTGTCTTGTTTATTTAGCCCTTTACTTTCTCTAAGACACATGGCATATGGAATATATTGTCTAACAGGTTAAGAGCTGAGTGTGAGAAACAGGAAGGACTGGCTAGAACCCCGTGAGTACTAAGCAATGGAAGCACGAGTTGGGCTGGTGTGGTGATCCCCTGGTGTAGCCCTGGCTTTCCTTGTGACACCCCTATAGATGGTCTTAAGTGTATTTCCACTGACCTATAAAATTTCCCTTACAGACTCAACTCTGTTTTGTGCTATTGTCAAGTTAAGATTTATTGTCTCTTAGATATCAGTCTTCCTAACCCTCTGTAAAATAGTATATAGCTTTGTGGGACTTATTTCCTAATTAGTACAGTTTTTATCTCTACCAGGACATGAATCATTAGGATTTCAATCACGATTGTGATGTGTACCATGGCAGTCTACAGAGATGGGCCTTATCCAGACCCCCTACTGCACCTACTTGTCACAAGAAAACTCCTATGCTAACAAAACACCAGTGTATGCAGAGCTTGACAATCTACCTTTGGCTTTGCCTTAATCTCATTTTTCATACTGAATATTATTTCAGCCACACAAGTTCTAGCCAGTTCTCATTTAAAAAAGTCTTTAAATCTGTTGTTTGATTGTATACCCCACCAATGATTGTTGCTGTTTTCTACCAGCCACCAGGTTTACCCCTTTATCTATTGGCCATTTTGTCTCCTAGTTTACCACCATCACTCTATAACACTGCCTGGTAGTTTCACCATATACATGGGTCAGGGATCTCCAAAGCATCTCCCTGGACCACAGCAGTAAGCTAACACCAAATGTCTTATTTTTTTAACATTTATTTGTGTGACACACATGCACATGGGACATACAGTGGCATGTCATGTGGAGGTCAGAAGACAACATGGAAGAATTGATCCTTCTATGTGAGTTTTAGGAATTGAACTCAAATCAAACTTCACAGCAAGCACCCTCACCTGCTGAGCCATCTTGCCAAGTATCTTAGAAATGAAAGTTCCCAGGCTCTATCTAAGAAACTCTGGGAGTAGGTACTTGCAGTCTGTGTTTAGTTGGCTCTCCTTGTAATTCTGAAGCTTAACTTTGAGAAACATACATGTAAGTCATCCAACAGCCTGACCCTTCAGTTGCTCTACAGACTCCCAACATTATCTTCCCCTTCCTTGAGCACTGCTTCCCATGTTATTACCGCCTACCCACCAGTTCCCTCAAATATCCAAGTGCATTCACTTACATTCACTGTTACCAAGAGCTAATTGATCCCCATGATCTTGACCTTCCCCCACTTTCGCAGCTTATTTATAGTCCATAGTCTATGGTTGCCATTCTCTTGCATGTACTTTCACCTTTGCCTCTCGCCATGGAACTCACTTGCCAAAACCACATCCTTGGTTTAATACAACAGTCTAATTGCTCTGTGCTTACACTCATGAAACTGAAGAGCTGGAGAAGACCACTGAGATATTTTGTTTAGTATTATAAACACCTCCTTTTCTATTCCTAATCAGAACCTTAAGACAGCACTTCATAACACCTGCCAATCATAATACGATATCTCTTTTCTTTAGGCCATGATATTTCTGTCAACAGATGATCTTGCTTCCTACTTGACTAAGAAAACGTAGGCAATTGGAGAACTTCCACTTCCGAAACAGCTACACACCTACCACTCTTTGCACCCATATAAATATAGATGCAGGAGTGACTCAGCTGCACCAGCTTGGCAGCAGCCTCAGCCTGCAGGCCTTCAGAGAGTCCCCCAGGCCTGTATCTCCCTCTGTGGCAAACTGCCACCAAGCCCTGCTTCCTGTCTGCCCAGTATCCACCACAGTAAGTGGCAGGATTTGCCTGTACTAGATCCTTCAGATCCCAAGGTATAAGCACATGAAAGTTACTTAATGAAAATGCTGGCTGGGCGTGGTGGCACACACTTTTAATCCCAGCCCTTGGGAGGCAGAGGCAGGCAGATCTCTGTGAGTTCAAGACCAGCCTGGTCTACAGAGAGAGTTCCAGGCCAGCTGGGGCTACAGGGGGACCCTGTCTCAAAAACACCAAAACAAAAAAATTACAAAGTAAATGTGATAAATAGAACTGATTCATCCATTCAGGAATCCTGACTAGAAATGCCACTGCCCTGCCTTTGGTCCTGACCTTTCTACATGGCACATCTCTGTTCTGCCTTCAGAACCAGCTAATCACTTCTTTTGAGAAGTCTTCTGATTTTCCCAAAATTTCCCTTTGCCTTCCTATGACTGCCTCTTAGATCCTGAGTCATTTTTCTCTAATGCCATATTTACATTTATTTCCCTTCCTAATCTGTAAGCTTCTTAAGGAAGGTATTGTATCTAATTCACCCTTTGCAATCCTAGCCTATCACATTAGCTGGCTTGTACAGAGTAGGTTTTCAAATGATGAGAAAAGCAGATCCTATTTACTGTGTTTGGTACTAGGCTGATAAACAGCAGAGCTTGGTGGCAGTTTGCCATAGAGATGCAGGCCTGGGGGACTCACTTCCTGAAGGCCTGCAGGCTAAGACTGCTCCGGAGCTGGTACCAGCTGAGTCACTCCTGCATCTCAGCCTCCCTCGCTCAGAGATTTGGATCCTGATTCACTGTGCTTCTCCACTGGGCTCTGTTACTGCAGAATGCTTTTGCCTAGAGGCCAAGAAGTAAGAGCCAGGAGGTGGGCAGCAGAAGATCTCTTACAAAATCCTTATGGAATATTAGTTCAAAAAAATCCCTGGAACATCTCAGAAACTGATTTTGTAGCTGGCTCTTTGTCAAGCCTGCATTTCAAGGTACCTCCTCAGTACAGCTGAAAGAAACACAAATAGGTTTACAGCAGCACACTTTTACTACAGGATTTGAGCATGCAACCTATAGATGAGTTCTGCTAAGAATTATATCTTGGGTTTCTTGAGTGAAGCTTCTAAATTTTAGTGCATTCCAGTGCTGTCAAATCCAAAAGTAATTAAAACACCATTGTGCAGCTTGGAATTATAGCTTGCTTGTTAAAACAGCAATTATTTCCCCTAAGGACAGCCATGTTTTTCCCTTGATGTCATCTCACTCGGGTCTCAAGGCAGTAGGGAACTAAATAAAACAAGTGAATAAGTCAAATGTGATGGCACACACCTTTAATCCCAGCACTCTGAAGGCAGAGGCAGGAGATTCATAGCAAGTTCAGCACTAACCTGGTCTACATAGTGAATTCCAAGCCAACAAGGATACATAGGAAATTACTGTCTCAAACAAAACAAACAAAATAAATACATCTTTCTAAGACACTGTGAATTATAAGGTAATAAAAGAGCACTTACCAATTTTAGTGACAGTAATGAAGGGAAAGTCATGTGATCCCAAGACTGGGAAATAATGATCAAGTAAACATTAAGTCAAGAACGGGGCTCACCTATTGCTCTCCTTTGAACTCTGCTATAGTTTTGTCTACTTTGCCTATGTTGGTATATTATATGATATCCAAGTTACTACCACAGCCGACAGGGAAAGCTAATTTTCATTTCACTCTCAGTCCAAACTTTACTCCCACTGAACTGAAGGTAAACATTGAAGCCAAATGGCCCTCGATTTGGGACCCTTGAGTTTGTTTGCTCAACTGTCACCATCTGACCCCACTGCCCCCCCCCCAGCCACCCTTCCCAGAAGGAAGTGTCTCTAAGAACTAAGTAGTAAATCTCTCAGAATTACTTGTGGTAAGGCCAAAGGACACAAATCAGTAAGAAAACCCTTTCTTCCCCTCTATTAAAACAAGGTAGCTGCATGTTCTCCTTGTTGACGTCTCATCTACAGCTAAGGCCTGCAAGCTAGCAGACCTCTGACTACTGCCTCTTCACTCTGGTGTGTCTAAGGTAGTTATTGCCCTGGGACCGACAGGCGTGGGAGGTTGATGTTTTCCTTTTGCATCTGAACTCCAACCCACATATAGAACACAATTTCGCCCTGAGCAAGAGCAGGCAATGACACACAACATGTGACATGCATCAAAGCCTTGGATATAACTTTTCCTGGGTCCTGAACAGTAGCACTGCTTATGTGTTGGTGAAGAGAGTTCTCAGAAGAGGAAAAAAAAAAAGTAAGGTAAAAGGACAGAGAGGGACATACACCTAACCCTAAATATTTCATTTATTATTTTTTAGTATTGCATTATTATCTATTTTATGTGTATGAGTGTTTTGCCTGCATGTAAGTGTACCATGTACATGCAATGCCCACAGAGGCCAGAAGAGGGTATCGATACCCTGAAACTGGAGTTATGGACAGTTAGCCATCATGTGGGTGCTGGGAATCAAACCCTGATCCTCTTGAAGAACAGCAAGTGTTCTTAACCATTGAGCAATCTCTCCAGCATCCCCCAAAATATTTTATTTCTCATTTTTATTTTATCTGTATGAGTGTATTGCACGTGCACCCATGTCATACAGTGCCCATGAAGTCAGAAGGCATTGGATCCCCTGGAACTGGAGTGAAGGATGGTTGTTAGCCACCATGTGGGTACTGGGAATCAAACCTGGGTCCTTAGCAAGAGCAGTCAGTGCTCCTAACCACTGAGCCATCTTTATGCCCCCACCCCCAAACTTTTTTTTTTCTTTTGGTCTTTTTGAGACAGGATCTCCCTGTAGCCCCAGCTGACCTGGAACTCACTCTGTAGACCAGGCTGGCCTTGAACTCACGGAAATCCGCCTGCCTCTGCCTCCCAGGATTAAAGGCGTGCTACACCACACCTGGCGTCCCCACAAACATTTTTATTTTATTATTATTTTTTATTTTTCTCTATGTGTATGAATGTACTGTCTGCATGCAGGTCTGTGCACCCATGTCGTGCAATGCCGCGGAGATCAGAAGAGGGTGTCGGATTCCCCTGGAACTGGAGTTCTCCTGGAATTGGAGTTTCAGACGGTTCTCAGCCGCCATGTGGGCGCTGGGGATCGAACCCGGGTCCTCTGCAAGAGCAGTCGGCGCTCTTTTTTTTAATTTATTATTATTTTTGGGGGGCATGTGTATAAATGTACTGTCTGCATGCAAGTTTGTGCACCCGTGTCGTGCAATGCCACGGAGGTCAGAAGAGGGTGTCGGATTCCCCTGGAACTGGAGTTCTCCTGGAATTGGAGTTTCAGACGGTTCTCGGCCGCCATGTGGGTGCTGGGGATCTAACCCAGGACCTCTGTAAGAGCGGTCGGCGCTCTTAACCGCTAGGCCATCTCTCCAGCCCCCCGCAAACATTTTTAAAGGCGAAATTATCAGTGATTGTTTGGTGAATTAGTCTCTGTTCATAAAGTTTCAAAATAGATTCTTTTTTTTTTTTTTTTTGGTCTTTTCAAGACAGGGTCTCCTTGTAGCCCTAGCTGTCCTGGAACTCACTCTGTAGACCACGCTGGCCTTGAACTCACAAAGATCCGCCTGCCTCTGCCTCCCAAGTGCTAGGATTAAAGGTGTGTGCCACCACACCCGGCTCCTCAAAATGGATTCTTATGTTTTTTTTTTTGTATTGTCCTTTGATTTTTAAAATTTTTACACTTATTTATTTAGTGTTTGCATGCATGTGCACACATATCACCAGAAGCATGTCAAAGGACAACTTGTAGGAGTCAATTACTCCTTCTACCATGTGCATCCCCTGCAACCACACTCAGGTCCTCAGGCTTGGTGACAAGTGCCTTTACCTGCTGAGCCATCTTGCTGGCCCAATTCTTATGTTTTTAAACTTGATACTAAGGGAGACTGGCAAGATGTGTCAGTGGTTGAAAGCATGTATGGCTCTTGCAGAGAACCCAAGTTCAGTTCCCAGCACCAACGTCAAGTGACTCAGGATTGCCTGTAACTCCAGCTTCGGGGGATCCAACACTTCCAGCATCCAAGAGCACCAGCACACATGTGGCACACCCCATAATTATAAATAATTTTAATAATTCTATAACTTATTTTAAATATAAATAATTGCACATGTGACAGAAAATAATAAATTTAGCTTTTAGTTTAGGTTTTCTGTGTGTGTGTGTGTGTGTGTGTGTGTGTCTGGTGTACGTGTGTGGTATATGCACATGTGTATGCATGCACAAAAGTCACAGGAGGACATCAAGTGTCTTGCTTTATCAGCCCCCACCTTATTCCCTTGAGACAGGGTCTCTCACTATCCCTGGAGCTAGGCTGGCAGCCATCAAGCCCCATTGAGCTTCCTGTCTCTGATCTTTCCTCCCCTCAGAGCTGCAGTTAGAAGTGGGTAAGACAATGCCCAGCCTTTATATGAGAACTTGAACTTAGGTCCTCATGTTTGCATAGCAAGCTCTCTTACCTGCTAGGCCAATTTAGGTTTATTCTTATTTTTTCTACTTGAATTTTTTTTGAGAAAGGGTCTCATTCTACAGAATGGCAATAGCTCACTACATGCATCAGCTGGGCTCAAATTTGCAGTGGTCCTCCTGTGTCTGCTTCTCAAGAGCTGACAGTATAGCACACGCCACCACCTTCTCAGCTTTTTCTTTTTCTTGTTGTTTGCTTGCTTTGTTTATAGAAATAGAGTCTCACTGTAGCCATGCTGGCCTCCCAATAATCGTCCTGCTTCAGACACCCAGTTACAGGGCTTAGAGGGGGTGGGCCACCATGCCTGCCTTAGGTTTTTGTGTTAGAGAGTATGAACTCTTAGACCTGGGGAGAGAGCTCAATTCACGAAGTGCTTGCCCTGAAAGCATAAGGACCTTTGTTCAATGCCCAGCGCCCACATAAAAAAGCTGAGTATGGGGCTGGAGAGATGGCCTGGCGGTTAAGAGCGCCGACCGCTCTTACAGAGGACCTGGGTTCGATCCCCAGCACCCACATGGCGGCTGAGAACCGTCTGAAACTCCGATTCGGGAGAACTCCAGTTCCAGGGGAATCCGAAACCCTCTTCTGACCTCCGCGGCATTGCACGACACGGGTGCACAAACCTGCACGCAGACAGGACACTCATACACATACAAAAATAAATAAAAATTAAAAAAAAAAAAAAAGGCAGTATGGGCTGGGGTTGTGGTTGGCACACGCACGCCCTTTAATCCTAGCACTTGGGAGGCAGAGGCAGGTGGATCTTTGTGCGTTCAAGGCCAGCCTGCTACAATGTGAGTTCCAGGACAGCTGGGGCTACAGGGAGACCCTGTCTCGAAAAAACCAAAAAAAAAAAAAAAAAAAAAAAAAAGCTGAGTTGGCCAGGCGTGGTGGCACACGCCTTTAATCCTAGCACTTGGGAGGCAGAGGCAGATGGATCTCTGTGAGTTCGAGGCCAGCCTGGTCTACAGAGTGAGTTCCAGGACAGCAAGAGATACAGGGAGATCCTGCTCAAAAACGAAACCAAAAAAAAAAAAAAAAAAAAAAAAAAGCCAAGTATCGGGGCTGGAGAGATGGCTCAGCTGTTAAGAGCACCCTCTGCTCTTCCAGATGACCACGGCTCAGTTCCCAACACTCACATGGGGAATAACAACTATCTGTATAACTTCAGTTTCAGGGGATCCAACACTCTCTGCTGTCCTCTGCAGCATTACATGACACATACATATAGGGAAATTTTTCATACACATAAAATAAAAGTAATTTTTTAAAAAAGGCTGAGTATGGTGGTATGTGCTTGTAATCTCAGTGCTGGGGAGACAGGCAGATCCCTACTGGACAGCCAGCCTGGCCTACTGGACAGCCAGCCTGGCCTACTGGACAGCTAGCCTGGCCTACTGGACAACCGGCCTGGCCTACTGGACAACCGGCCTGGCCTACTAGACAGCCGGCCTGGCCAACTGGACAGCCAACCTGGCCTACTGGACAGCTAGCCTGGCCTACTGGACAGCTAGCCTAGCCTACTGGACAGCCAGCCTGGCCTACTGGACAGCTAGCCTGGCCTACTGGACAACCGGCCTGGCCTACTGGACAGCCAGCCTAGCCTTCTAGACAGCCAGCCTGGCCTACTGAACAGCCAGCCTGGCCTACTGGACAGCTAGCCTGGCCTCCTGGACAGCCAGCCTGGCCTACTGGACAGCTAGCCTGGCCTACTGAACAGCCAGCCTGGCCTACTGGACAGCCAGCCTAGCCTACTGGACAGCTAGCTTGGCCTACTGGACAGCCAGACTGGCCTACTGGACAGCCAGCCTAGCCTACTGGACAGCCAGCCTGGCCTACTGGACGGCCAGCCTGGCCTACCGGACAGCTAGCCTGGCCTACTGGACACCTATCCTGGCCTACCGGACAGCCAGCCTGGCCTACCGGACAGCCAGCCTGGCCTACCGGACAGCCAGCCTGGCCTACCGGACAGCCAGCCTGGCCTACTGGACAGCTAGCCTGGCCTACTGGACGGCAAGCCTGGCCTACTGGACGGCCAGCCTAGCCTACTGGACAGCCAGCCTGGCCTACTAGACAGCCAGCCTGGCATACTGGACGGCCAGCCTAGCCTACCGGACAGCTAGCCTGGCCTACTGGACACCTATCCTGGCCTACTGGACAGCCAGCCTGGCCTACTGGACAGCCAGCCTAGCCAACTAGACAGCCAGCCTGGCCTACTGGACAGCCAGCCTAGCCTCCTGGACAGCCAGCCTGGCCTACTGGACAGCCAGCCTGGCCTACTGGACAGCTAGCCTGGCCTACTGGACAGCCAGCCTATCCTACTGGACGGCTAACCTAGCCTACTGGACAGCCAGCCTAGACTGGACAGCCAGCCTGGCCTACTGGATGGCCAGCCTAACCTACTGGATGGTTAGCCTGGCCTACTGGACAACCAGCCTGGCCTACTAGACAGCCAGCCTGGCCTACTGTTCAGCCAGACTGGCCTACTGGACAGCCAGCGTAGCCTACTGGACAGCCAGCCTGGCCTACTGGACAGCCAGCCTAGCCTACTGGACAGCCAGCCTGGCCTACTGGACAGCTAGACTGGCCTACTGGACAGCCAGTCTATCCTACCTGATGGCTAGCCTAGCCTACTGGACAGCCAGCCTGTCCTACTGGATGGCTAGCCTAGCCTACTGGACAGTCAGCCTAGCCTACAGGACAGCCAGCCTGGCCTACTGGATGGCCAGCCTACCCTACTGGATGGCTAGCCTGGCCTACTGGACAACCGGCCTGGCCTACTAGACAGCCGGCCTGGCCTACTGTTCAGCCAGACTGGCCTACTGGACAGCCAGCCTAGGCTACTGGACAGCCAGCCTGGCCTACTGGGCAGCCAGCCTGGCCTACTGGACAGCCAGCCTGGCCTACTGGACAGCCAGCCTAACCTACTGGACAGCCAGCCTGGCCTACTGGACAGCCATCCTGGCCTACTGGACAGCTAGCCTGGCCTACTGGACAGCCAGCCTGGCCTACTGGACAGCTAGCTTGGCCTACTGGACAGCCAGCCTGGCCTACTGGACAGCCAGCCTAGCCTACTGGACAGCTAGCCTAGCCTACTAGACAGCCAGCCTAGCCTACTGGGCAGCCAGCCTAGCCTACTGGACAGCTAGCCTCGCCTCCTGGACAGCTAACCTAGCCTACTGGACAGCTAGCCTGGCCTACTGGACAGCCATCCTGGCCTACTGGACAGCTAGCCTGGCCTACTGGACAGCCAGCCTGGCCTACTGGACAGCTAGCTTGGCCTACTGGACAGCCAGCCTGGCCTACTGGACAGCCAGCCTAGCCTACTGGACAGCTAGCCTAGCCTACTAGACAGCCAGCCTAGCCTACTGGGCAGCCAGCCTAGCCTACTGGACAGCTAGCCTCGCCTCCTGGACAGCTAACCTAGCCTACTGGACAGCTAGCCTGGCCTACTGGACAGCCATCCTGGCCTACTGGACAGCTAGCCTGGCCTACTGGACAGCCAGCCTGGCCTACTGGACAGCTAGCTTGGCCTACTGGACAGCCAGCCTAGCCTACTGGACAGCCAGCCTAGCCGACAGCCAGCCTATCCTACTGGATGGCCAGCCTATCCTACTGGACGGCCAGCCTAGCCTACTGGACGGCCAGCCTGGCCTACTAGACAGCCAGCCTGGCCTACTGGACGGCTAGCCTGGCCTACTGGACACCTAGCCTGGCCTACTAGACAGCCAGCCTGGCCTACTGGACAGCCAGCCTGGCCTACTGGACAGCCAGCCTGGCCTACTGGACAGCCAGCCTAGCCAACTGGACAGCCAGCCTGGCCTACTGGACAGCCAGCCTGGCCTACTGGACAGCCAGCCTATCCTACTGGACGGCCAGCCTATCCTACTGGACGGCCAGCCTGGCCTACTGGACGGCCAGCCTGGCCTACTGGGCGGCCAGCCTGGCCTACTGGACGGCTAGACTGGCCTACTGGATGGCTAGACTGGCCTACTGGACAGCCAGCCTAGCCTACTGGACAGCCAGCCTAGCCTACTGGCCAAGTTCAAGACCAGTGAGAAACCCGTCTCAAAACAAAACAAAACAAACCATGGACAGCTCCTGAAGAATAACGCCCGAGGTTGGCCTCTGGCTTCTACATACATACACATGTCCACAAACACACATCTACATACAAACACACACACACACACACAAGTATGAAGCTATGGTGCTCATGCCTTTAATACCAGCACCCAGGAAGCATAGGCAGGTGGATCTCTGTGAGATCAAGGTCAGCCTGGTCTACATAGAGAGTTCTAGGCCAGCTGGGGCTACAGGGAGACCTTGTCCCAAAAAACAAACAAACAACAACAAAAAAGTATGAAGTCTTTGGTACATTTGATGGACATTTCTCATGGTATATTTCCAAAAGATAACAGTGAATACATTTTTATACAGTTATTAACTGCTATTTTGGGGGGTCTTTTTGAGACAAGATCTCTCTATAGGTCCATCTGGCCTGGAATTTCCTAGGTAGGCTACTAGGCTGGCCTTAAACTTACAGAGATCTGCCAGCCTCTGCCTCCTGAGTATTGGGATTAAAGCTGGGCACACTGTGCCTGGCTACAATTGGTATATATATATATATATATATATATTTTTTTTTTTTTTGGTCTT
>VZQC01014834.1:3105379-3152794 GCA_009823505.1 Rhizomys pruinosus
AAAAAAAAAAAAAAAAAAAAATTAATTAATTAATTAAAAAAAATAAACTCTTGGGCCAGGGATGTGGCTCAATCCAACCAGTAAAGTGCAACTCTAGCACACGGGAGGCCCTCGGTTTGATCCCCAGCACTACATAAATCAGGCATGGTAGTGCATGCCAATTATCTCAGCACTTGGAAGATAGATGTAGGAAGATCAAGAGTTCAGTGTCAACTTCAGCTATGTGAAGAGTTCAAGGTCAGCCTGGACCACCTGAAGCCCTGCTTCTGAAGCAAAAGCAAAACCAAAAACCTCTTAAACATGTGAAAAACCTAAAGCCCTTTCGTTCCTTCCTTTCCTTCCTGCAAAGATGCCTTGTCTTGCTCCTCCCTGCCTTTAAAATTTTGTGTTTTTTAATGTGTATGAGTGTTTTGCCTGTATGTATATAAGTGCATTCATGTCATGCAATGCTGTGGAGGCCAAAAGAGGGTGTCAGATTCCCCTGGAACTGGAGTTAAAGATGGTTCTCAGCCGCCATGTGGGTGCGGGGGATCAAACCCGGGTCCTCTGCAAGAGCAGTCGGCCTAACTCCTAACCACTAGGCCATCTCTCCATCCCCATCCCCTCCTTCTTAAGTAAAAGCCTGTCCTGAGCCTTCACCCCCAGCCCCAGCTTTTCCTATAGACATCTCATGTGGCTTTCCCAGAATGCAGTGGACACTTGGTCTGCTTTATTAAGCAACATAGAGTGTTTGACTCCACAATGTACCCTGGCAAGTCCCTTTTCTTCTTATTATTGTTACTTTTTTTTTTTTTTTTTGGTCTTTTGAGACAGGGTCTCCCTTTAGTCCTAGCTGACCTGGAGCTTGCTATGTAGACCAGGCTGGGCTTGAACTCACAGAGATCTGCCTGCCTCTACCTCCGAGTGCTGGGATTAAAGGCATGTGCCACCATGCCCAGCCCAGATTTATTTATTCTTATTTTATGTATGTGGGTGTTTTGCCTACATGTATATTCATTTTGTACATGCCTGGTATCTGAGGAGGGCATCAGATTTCCTGGAACTGTAGTGACAGGTTGTTTTAAGCCACCATGTGGGTGCCAGGAATGGAACTCCAGTTCCCTGCAAGAGCACCAAAGCTCTTAACTACTGAGCCATCTCTCCAGCCCCTTACAATTACATTTAAAAAAAAATTTTAATTTATTTTTGTATGTATATGAATGTACTGTCTGCATGTAGGTTTGTTCACCCGTGTCATGCAATGCCGCGGAGGTCAGAAGAGGGTGTTGGATTCCCCTGGAACTGGAGTTCTCCTGGAGTTGGAATTACAGACGGTTCTCAGCTGCCATGTGGGTGCTGGGGATCGAACCCAGGTCCTCTGCAAGAGCAGTCGGTGCTCTAACTAGGTTATCTCTCCAGCCCCACTATTACATTTTTAAAATTTATATATGTGTGTGCTGGAGAGATGGCCTAGAGGTTAGGAGTGCTGACTGCTCTTGCAGAGGACCCGGGTCCTATCCCCAGCACCCACGTGGCGGCTGAGAACCATCTGTAACTCCAATTCCAGGAGAACTCCAGTTCCAGGGGAATCTGACACCCTCTTCTGACCTCCACGGCATTTCACGACATGGGTGCACAAACCTACATGCAGACAGGACATTCATACACATAAAATAAAAATAAATAAATAAATTTATCTATGTGTGTGAATCTGTGCATATATGTGGAGATCAGAGAATAACTTTTTGGGAGTTCCACCATGTGGGTCCCAAGGATCAAACTTAGGGACATCAGGCTTGGCAGCAAGCACCTTGACCAGCTGAGCCCTCTCACCAGCCCCCTTTACTTCTTGACCTCCTGCCACCTTCAGTGTTGCTCATAGGTCGGTCCTTCAATCTCTTTTGCCTTCAGCTTCCCTCTTACTTTCCTCTGTTTATCCAGATAGGCCAGTTCTTTCTCTGTCTTCTGTGACTGGGTCTTTCAGGTTAGCTGATTCAGCAGACCTAAACCATACCACAGAAGGACATTTCATCTGGTACTATGCATACTTGTCCCCATGGTCTCAATCACACCATTGGTTTCAAGTACCATTGTCTGTGCTTTTGAGTCCCAGGCCTATATTTCTAGGCTTTTCTCTGAAGCTCCATTTTATGTAACTATTTATTTATTTTATTTTTTTATTTTTTTATTTAAAAAAAATTTTTTTTAATTTTATTTATTTCTTATGTGTATGAATGTACCGTCTGCATGCAAGTCTGTGCACCCGTGTCATGCAATGCCCCGGAGGTCAGAAGAGGGTCTCGGATTCCCCTGGAATTGGAGTTCTCCTGGAATTGGAGTTTCAGACGGTTCTCGGCCGCCATGTGGGTGCTGGGGATCGAACCCGGGTCCTCTGCAAGAGCGGTCGGCGCTCTTAACCGCTAGGCCATCTCTCCAGCCCCTTATGTAACTATTTATTAGACAGCGCCACTTGTAGATCCCACCACATCTCAGACTCAAACTGCTTTAAATTCTTTATGTTTAAATAACATCAAGGTACCTTTTGTTTCTCAAACATTGGCCGGGTGTGGTGGTGCACGCCTTTAATCCTAGCACTTGGGAGGCAGAGGCAGGTGGATCTTTGTGAGTTCGAGGCCAGCCTGGTCTACAGAGTGAGTTCCAGGACAGCTGGGACTACAGGGAGACCCTGTCTCAAAAAGACCAAAAAACAAAAACAAAAACAAACAAAAAAACCCCTCAACCCTGTTTGTGTTTCTGGGAAAGTTCTGAGACATAGCATGTTGTTTCTTCAGCTCTAACATACAAAACAGGTGCTTACTACATAAAGGGACAAAAATAAGAAAGAAGTTGAAGATAAGGACCTCAATCAAAAGTCACTACAGGGGCTAGAGAGATGGCCTAGCGGTTAAGAGCGCCGACTGCTCTTGCAGAGGACCCGGGTTTCGATCCCCAGTACCCACATGGCAGCTGAGAACCATCTTTATCTCCAGTTCCAGGGGAATCCAACGTCCTCTTCTGACCTCCAAGGCATTGCACGACACAGGTGCACAAACCTGCATGCAGACAGTACATAAAATAAAAATAAATAAATAAATAAATAGCATAAAAGTACAATAGCAACAAAAACAAAACCACTCTAGCACATGCAACTGCCCCAAATATTCTGACAAAACAAATCTTCCTGGACTGATGAGATGGCACTTACTGCCAGGCCTGATGACCAGAATTCCATGCCTGGAACCCACATGGTGGAAGGAAAGAACAGACTCCCTAAGTTGTCCTCTTACCGCCCCCATATGTTAGGACATTACTGTACATACCCATACCCACCCCCACATCCCATACAAAATGAGTAGAAAATAACCCTAAATATATATATGTATGTATATACATATATATATATATACATACATACATATACAAATATATATATGTATGTATGTATATATATATATATACATACATACATATATATATTTGTCTTTTTGAGACAGGGTCTCTCTATAGCCCCAGCTGGCCTGGAACTCACTCTGTAGACCAGGCTGGCCTTGAACTCACAGAGATCTGCCTGCCTCTGCCTCCCAAGCACTAGGATTAAAGGTGTGCACCACCACACCCGGCTATAACTAAATATTTTAAAAAATTCCCCCTTACAGCTGGGGCTACAGGGAGACCCTGTCTCGAAAAGACCAAAAAAAAAACCAAAAAAAAAAAAAACCAAATAAAAATTCCCCCTTAGAGTGAATCCCCAAGTCCAAGAATGCAGGGAAGGGCCATTTATTTATTAATTGGGCTAGTACTGATTGTGTTTGACACAGCAGATACAAGTATAATTAATCCATGGTTCCCATCTTCAGAAAGTTCATGGTCCCCCAAATCAGCTATCCTTTGACTTTGGGCAGAATACCAAACACTTGGCAGAAAGCCACCTGCCGTCTCTGCTAGGTATAACTAGCAGTACTCAATTATTATTTTTTATGTGTATGAGTGGACTGTCTGCATGTAGGTTGTCCCACCCCTGCCATGCAATGCTGTGGAGGTCAGAAGAGGGCGTCAGATTCCCCTGGAACTGGAGTTAAAGATGATTCTTAGTCACCTTGTGGGTGCTGGGAATCAAACCCAGGTCCTCTACAAGAGCAGTTGGTGCTCTTAACCTCTGAGCCATCTCTCCAGCCCCAATACTCAATTATTTTAAAGGCTATACTCGCCAGACGTGATGGCGCACGCCTTTAGTCCTAGCACTTGGGAGGCAGAGGCAGGCGGATCGTTGTGAGTTCAAGGCCAGCCTGGTCTACAGAGTGAGTTCCAGGACAGCTGGGACTACAGGGAGACCCTGTCTCGAAAAGACCAAAAAAAAAAAAAAATTTAAATAAATAAATAAAAATAATAAAGGCTATACTCAATTATTTTAAAGTTCAGAAGTGAAAACTCAATGGATTCAAGGAAAATGTAACCATTGTTCTTTTCATTTTTTATTCCAGGAGGATGGCCTTGAACTCAGTATGCAGCTGGCTTTAAGCTCTCCATTCACTAATTTTGCCTCCCTAGTGCCGGGATTACAGGTGTGCACCACATACCCAGGTTGAACCTTTGCCTCCTGAATATAAGGGGTCCTTTACAGAAGAGTTAAGACATGGTCCTTCTTTCTCAGAAGAAAACAGAGCCCTAAGATTCTAAGGAGTCCTTTGTTTTGTGATGATCCTGAGGGAAAATTTAAATGACTCAGCCACCTTTTGTCTTAGTTCAAAGACCTTAGCAACTACTGTACTAATGCAAGATGTCCATCAGGAGCTTTGTTCAAGAAAAGAAGCTGAGAGGGACATCTTTACCAGTAATTAACAAAATCCCGTTGAAGCACTTGGGAGGTTGAAGCAAGAAGATCACAAGTTCAAGGTTATTCTAAGATACATAGAAAGTCCAAGGCCAGCCTGAGCTACATGAGACCCTATGTCAAAAAGTCCAGCCTGGGCTACATGAGGCCCTATGTCAAAAAGAAAAGAAAAGAAAAAAAGAGTTTGGTCCTCAGCATTAATAAACAAACAAGTAAATGTTTTGGAGGGAAATTGTTTCTATTTCAATGAGAGAGAAGATACTTAGATTATATCTGTTAATTGTCATAGAAGTCACTACTAAAATCTCTATTTTTGTGTATTAGGAAATTGACATGTGGCTTGATACCTGGTTCAAGACTGTATAACAAAAATTATTGAATCTTCAAACCAAGTCCAGATTTGTAACCCTGAGCTGATGTGAGTTCTACCACAGGATTGATTTGCAATGAGAAATCTTTAGGGGAGAGAAAAAATAGCCAACCCAGGGGTCTCTTTAAAGCCAGAGTAATTTATGAGTTTGCAGAACTGGGCAAAATTTGGAGTTTCCTTCTGGCAAGTTTCCTTCTCTCATTGGAAAAAATGTAAAATATGTGTATATTTTTATTAGGTTGGCAAAGATAATTTAAAAAAGTCTTTTCAGAAAGGTTGTGGAGAAAGAAGCCATCTTAAACATTGCTGATGGGAACATGAATTATTAGTCAACCTTTACTAGGGACAACTATTAAAATTACAAATGTACATGCTTTTAGACACAGTAATTCCACCTCTAGAAATGTCTATTACAGGTATATATGCACAACAGTATCTGCTCAAGGTTGTGCACTGTGGTACTGTATGAAATGAAATAGTGGGGCATGTCTCAGCACAGCTGAGGCAGGAGAATGGTCTCAAGTGTGAGGCTAGCCTAGGCTACATAGTAAGCTCCAGGCCACCCTAACCTACACAGTGAAATCTGCTTCAAAAAATAAAAAAATAGAATAAAAGAAAACAAAAGGAGGAGAAAGAGAAGGAGGGTATTCAATAGATTGAAAGCAACTTAAATACTCACCAATGGACATCTGGTTAAGTTAAGGAAATTGTCTGCCAATAAGAGTGATTTCCAAGTTCTATTAAGCAAAATCACTGAGATCCTAGAAATGGGATCTATTGCTAGTCTCACATTTGTGGAAACACTTCTATATGTATTTGCTTGTGTAGGTATAGACTATTCCTGGAAGCATATAAACAAAATGATACCATTTGTCATAAACTGGCAAGATAGGACTGGGGGCAGCAGAACCAGTGCAGAGGGATTTTAAATTTCACTCAAATTTTAACTATACTAAACCAGACATGTTGCATGTTTGTAATTCCAGTACTTGGGAGACAGAAGCAAGAGGATCCTGTAAGTATGAGGCTAGGTTGGTATATATATTAGCTGAGCTTGAAGACACCTAGGGCTGCACAGTGAGACCATCTCAAAGGAAAGTTGAAAACAAAACGGGAGCAGTGGTTAGAGACTGGAGGAATGGCTCCACTTGCTGCTCTGGCAGAGGACCCAGGTTCAGTTCCCAGCACCCACATCTGGAGGTTCACAACCACCAGAACCAGAAGTTCCAGGGCTTCCAATACCCCCTCCTGGCCTCTGGTACACTTGTGCACATGTGGTAAACATATAGACAAGCAGGCACACAAATGTATGCATAAATTAAAAATAAAATAAATGAGGCTGGGGATGTAGCTCCATTGGTAGAGTATTCAACAAGCCCTGGGTTTGATTCCTAGCACCACATAAAGCAGCTATAATGAGGTATGCCAGTGGTTCAAGCACTCAAGAGGCAGAAAGGTCAATAACATCCCTGGCTATATAGCAAGTTCAAGACCAACCTGGAATACATGAGGCCATGGCTCAAAAAAAGAAAAGCCCATGAAACATTAAACATATGATTGTATTCTGTATTGGGTATTCAAAAGAAATGGATTAAAATTTAAAACAACAAAAAGGGTCTGGAGAGATGGCTCAGCAGTTAAGCAGAGGACCGTCTTTAAACCGGGCATGGTGGCACATGCCTTTGATCCTAACACTCAGGAGGCAGAGGCAGGCAGATCTCTGTGAGTTCAAGGCCAGCCTGGTCTACAGCTCCAGTCCAGCTGGGGCTATACGGAGACCCTCTCTCAAAAAAATAAAAAGACAAAAAATAAATAAATAAAACAACAAAACCATATACAGTTTAACATAACTTATGAGAAAGATATAGAATATCCTTTCCTTCAGTCCCTCCATCCTCTGCCTCTTTTTTTGGTGCTCAGGATCAAATTAGGGACTTTCCAAACGTTAGACAAGTGCTTACCACTGACCTGTAATTCCTGCCCTCAAGAATATCTTTCTGGGCTAGAGAGATGGCCTAGCAGTTAAGAGTGCCAACTGCTCTTGCAGAGGACCTGGGTTTGATCCCCAGCACCCACATGGCAGCTGAGAACCGTCTTTAACTCCAGTTCCAAGAAAATCCGACACCCTCTTCTGAACTCCGAGGCATTGCACCACACAGGTGGACCAACCTACATGCAGACAGTACATTCATACACATAAAAAAATAATAAAATAAAAAAGAATATCTTTCTACAGGCATGGTTGTATACAGCTTTGATCCCAGGGCTCAGGAGGTAGAAACAGGTGGATCTCTGTGACATCAAGGCCAGCCTGGTCTATATAACAAGTTCCAGGCCAGCTGGGGCTGCGGGGAGACCCTGTCTCACAACAAACAACAAACAAACAAAAGGAAACAAAACAAATTTCTTTCTCTGATCTACAGTAGTGGATAGTGGTATTAGACCCCAGTGAGTTGTAGACCTATTACAATGTCTATGGCCTGAGACGTTACTCTAAGACTCCCTGCCTTATAAAAGTAAGGGTTATCTCATAGGATTGGTGAGCACTGAATGCACATAGAGCACTTAGGCTCATAGAAAGTACTCAATAAAAGCTAGTTCTTATTACTATTTCTGCTCTAAAACCTCCCACCATAAACCAAATTCTGATTTGTTCTGGCTCCTTTTGGACTAGCCTGGAGAAGAGACAAACTAGGTAATTTCTCAAGGAGTTCTCCCCGCCCTCCCAGGCTTGAGTCTTCACAACCTTCGAAGACGTTCTTCCTCTGGCACCCACCCTGCAGACCTCCCACCTGTGCTAAACGAAGTGTGGTTGGGGGGAGGAGATTACTCAGAACCCAGCCCGTTTGTTTTCTCCCGGGTGGAGGGCGGGAAGAAATCCTGTTGACACAGTTATATAAAGCCTGTCACTCAGTCCCCTGCCTACTACCTCTGTAGACCGTTATGCATATTAAAGAAGGGGGGCGGCAAATACAAAAGAAAAATAAGCGACTGAGAGCGAGAGGGGGAACAAATCAGGATGCTTGAGGGAATCCACGTGGTCGCCAATCTGTAACTGATCAGAGCAGCTATATTGAAGAAAAAACCCTAGAGCCTAAAGCTAAATATATTGCAATCGAGAAATGTCCACAATGGGGTGTCTATGTCCTTAAGCAGAGTCTTGGGGCTACCGCTTAATACCCGCCCGCTGCTCTCACCCTCTTTGCACCTAGTAAACCACGAGATGTAACAACGGAATCTGGTTGTGTGTGCGTTGTGTGAATGTGCGCTTTGCAAACCATCTGGGCCCCATCCTGCGCGGTTGGAACGCTGATCGATCCGCGACGAGTTCGGGGAGTTGGGGCTTGCCTGCGTCCCCTCCCTTTCTCTGTTTCCCTCCATCTCCCACCCCATCGTTCGCGCAGTGCACGCTTCTCGCGGTTGGAAGGACGTAGGTTTTTCAGCACCAGGAGGCCGTGGACCTCTGGAGGCGTGCAGTGCACCCTCCAGTGGGCCAGAGCAAATCGCAACCTGCTCACTACGACCCTCCCTGTCCTTCCCAAATTTGTCGCCCGGGGCTGTAATCACACATGCGGAGAGCGGTAACGGGTGCGGGGGGCGGAGGGGGACAGGACTAGGAAGGCTGCGTGACCTTCCAGCGAACTCCACCTCAGCTGGGGCGGGGGGCGGGGGGGCGGATGGAGGCTACCCAGGGTCTGCAGGCTATGTATCGATCCCCTAGCCTCAGCCAAAGCAAGTTCTCCAGGCATCAACGCTTCCCTCCCCTCTCCGCTTTCTCATCCTTGCAAAGCTTCTAACGCCTAGCTAGAGGGGCCCTCCCCTATTTCCCGCAATAAAGTAAATCCCGCGGATATTCATCCCCCATCCCTCTCTTTCCCCCTCCCCCCTCAGCTTGCTAACCCCGCGCCCAGAGCTCGCCGCTGGCGGGCCCCTTCCACCCAGTGTATCATAATGCCCAACGCTCTCCTCCTCCCCCTCTCTTAATCAGAAACGTGCTCGTGAGCCCCCCTCCCTCCGCGTGCATACATTAGGGTCTGCTTTGCATGCAGCGGCAGGCTGGGAGCGGAGGAAGCAGGGGCGGGGGCGCTTTTGCCCGCCTCTTCCCTCCAGGCCCCGTTAGCCACCCAGATTCAGCTTCGTTGTAACGCCGCGTCGTTAGCAGAGCACGCTGTGGCCCCGGCGCCCGGGCTGGGAAAATACAACCTAACTCCGCAGAAGGAGCCAGAAGCTCCTCACCCCTCCTCCCGCCTAGTGCACAGTGGGGCGAGGAGGTGGTGGAAGACCTGCCAGTTGCTCATGTGCATTTTGGAGAGAGCACCCACCATAATGGGAGGGGCTCCCCTTTTATTTTTTATTTTTATTTAGAACGCATTCACCGTGGGCCTGGCGATTTTTTTTCTTTTTCTTTTGCGTAGAGTAAACTGGGCAACGCTTCTGTTTTGCATGGAGTACAATGGAGCTTTCTGAATTCTAGACCCGTTCCATTCGGGCCAACCCGCTGGTATCCGAGGCGGAGGAGAAGGTTTGCTCCTCCCGGGACCCAGCAGCCGCGCTGCACTGGAAGCTGCTCTCCGGGGCGGTTCGATTCCCAACGCGTCCCGGGAACGTGTGTAATCCGCCTCCGGGCTCTCCAGGGCTGCGGGCGGCCGGGCTCCCTCCGCCTCCATCCTCCCAGTAGTCGTCGCCCCCTCCCCCTCTCCCCGGAACCCGCGCAGGGCTCGGCGCTCCTGGGCTTCCTTCCCCCCTCCTCTTTCCTAGCGCTGCCGCTCCCGGAGGGCGGGGCATGCACTTATCCAGGTTGCGGGGCGGGCGGGCGGGCAGGAGGAGCTGGGCCCGGGCCTCGGCATAGAGGAGCCGCGGCCTGGAGGCGGAGGCGCGAGCCCGAGGCCCGTATGCAGATTGCGGGGCGGACAGGCGCCGCCCGGAGCTCAGCATAGCGGGCCGCGCGGTGCGGGTGGCGGGCCGGCGCCTGGCGGGTTAGGCAGGTTCCGGGGCCCCGCCGCTCCCCCCCTCTGCCTCCCCGCCCCCCTGTGTTGTCGCCTCTCCCTCTCGCTGCTTCACTTCACGGGGCGAACATGGCGCACAGCTGTCGGTGGCGCTTCCCCGCCCGACCCGGGACCACCGGGGGTGGCGGCGGCGGGGGGCGCCGGGGCCTCGGGGGCGCCCCGCGGCAACGCGTCCCGGCCCTGCTGCTCCCCCCGGGGCCCCCGGCCGGCGCTGGCGGCCCCGGGGCGCCCCCCTCCCCCCCGGCGGTGGCGGCCGCGGCGGCGGCGGCGGCGGCGGCGGCAGCGGCGGCGGGAAGCAGCGGGGCTGGGGTTTCAGGGGGAGCGGCCGCCGCCTCAGCAGCCTCTTCGTCGTCCGCCTCGTCTTCGTCTTCGTCATCGTCCTCAGCCTCCTCCGGGCCGGCCCTGCTTCGGGTGGGCCCGGGCTTCGACGCGGCGCTGCAGGTCTCGGCCGCCATCGGCACCAACCTGCGCCGGTTCCGGGCAGTGTTTGGGGAGAGCGGCGGGGGAGGCGGCAGCGGAGAGGTAAGGGGGCGAGGAACCCCCAGGTCCGGGGTCTCGACCCTCTGCGGAGCCCCTCCCCTCCCCCCATCCGGGCTTGAGGAGCTTCCCAATTCTGGAACCATTCTGGGGTCCCCGACCCGGGCAAATGGTCCTCCCATTTGGAACCCCCCCATACCAGGCTGCAGACCCCCAGGCGCCCCTACGCTGGCGTTCAGACCCTTGCAGCTCAGGGCATTCGCCCCCCACCCCGCCTTCCTCCCGGGGACCCTGTCCCAAATCCCTGGGCACAGACCCCCTTGCGGGGGTTTCCCATCCCGGGACTGAACCCCTCCTCCCTTTCACAGATTACCTCATCCGAGCCAGATTCCTCCCTCCCTCCCTGCCAGAGACCTGATCCCGCCACATCCCCGCCTCCCTCGCTGGGCAGATGTGTTACTCCTAGGGCCGTCTTCCTCTCGGACATCTCTCGGGTGGTGGCTTCATCCAGGGCCACGTTCTCCTCCTGGCCCTTGGGAAATCCTTGTCCCTTTGCGCACCTTGCTTGCAAAAACCTGCTGAACCCTCGCTCCATCCCAGGCCAGGTCCTCACCTTGCCAGCCACTCCCCCTTCCCTCACCTCAGTTCCCAGCCCACTCTCACCTTCAGCCCACCGGCCCTTTTCGTCCTGCACTATCCCATGGGAAACCTTTCCACCCTTGCCTGTCCTCGCCTCTCCTGCGAAGGTAACAGTGCTGTCCTCCTGCACCCATCTCTCCCCATCTTCCAGGGCTCCGGCTCCTAGGCTGCTGGTGGCAGGGATTTTCCTTCACTCCACCCCTTCCCTCCTTTAGATGAAGGACCAGTGGTGTGCTAGTTAGAGGGGAAATAGTCCAGTACCCCCCTAGGCTTGGAGCAGAGCAGGTTACCAGCATTCCCCTTGAGAGGAACAGGCTTCCTCTCCCGCTCAAGAGAGAAAGGGGGCCCGGCGAGGGGTTATGTTTGTGGGGGGACTAGGGCAGCATCCTCCCAAGGGAAGCAGCTGCTCTCTTACCCCACCCACTGCGCCTGAGAGCTTGCAGCCTCAGGCTCTCGCTCCCTCCTGCCCTTCTCCTTTTCTCGACATTTCATTATTGATCCACCTTTTCCTAGGCCAATCCTAGGCTTGGAAGGGGTAAAGAGGAAAGCCGGGTTGGGGTGAGCGTAGATAAGGGACAATTTTACGTTAGTGTGGTGGCGGTGGCGGTTGCTTTGGGTTGGGAGAGAGCAGGATTATGGAGCAAAGTTAGTCCTTAGAAGGAGGTAAGGTGATTCCTATAGAGGATCCTGAGGCGGGTGAAGGGTCAGCGCTTTACCCTTTCCCCATTAATAAACGGTTCTCCGGGATGCTTTGATGAGCGTCATTCATCCTCCTTCAGCGAAAAGGAAAGTTGCCCTGGGAAGGGAAGTTCGAGTTCAGGTTCAGCCAGTGGCGTTGCGCATTTGTTTTCCATCGGATGCAGAAGGGGCAGTTTGAATCGCAGGGAGAATGGGATGGGGGATGCTAGGAGAAGGAAGAGCAGCTGCCGGGGGCTGAAGTGAAGGGGGGGGGGGTAGGGGCTTGCTGGTCTGGAGTGCTCTTGATTGAAACAGAAAGGGAAAGATAACCACCAGCCGTTTCCTGCGTGCTCTGCCGTTGGTGCACACAAAATATCCTGGGCAGACCCCTTGTCGCCCATTGTGCCCTGCACCCCGTTTAGATTTAGCAGAAGATCTTGGGAAGATGGGGAGGGAGGAGATCCTAGGGACCCTGGCCCTGCCTTTCAAGGTGCTGGCATATTTTAGTTATAAGTCTTCCTGCCTCCTTTTAAAATTGTTTCTAAGGCAGCCTGCTTGGGAGACTGACAACAACCCGCCTCTGTCAGAGCAAGGAGGACATGACGGGGGCGTGTTCCTTGCTCTGTAGCTAGCTGCGGCAGTCCCCTGTCCCTGCCTCTCTCTGCTCTATCTCCACCTCCTCTTCCCAGCCTTCAGAAGGCAGCTGCAGTCAGCAGGGTTGTTTGAGACTATTTATTGGTTGCTGTAGATTATTATTTTTTTTGAAAGGCCAATTCTGTATTTTTTAAGCTAACAACACAGATCCCATGTAGTTGGAGAACCAAAGGCCTCATACATGACAAAAAGACTGAACCGTTCAGGTTACTTGCATGGAGTTGGTGCTTAAATGTGAGTTGATTTTGCTTTTTTAAAAGATACAGCAGCAAAAAAAAAAAAAAAAAAATAGTTTTACATTGACATTTCATTTACCTGCTTATTTTCAAAATTGAGACTTGCCTGGTTATATGTAGAATTCTAGCCCCATGTATATTTGAATATAAATAAGAAAGTCTATTAGGAGAAGTTGGTCTGCTTTAAGGAGATCCTGAAGAAGCATTTTCTTGTTTGGCATGCTTATGTATTCTGTATTGAAGGACCATGTGTCACCTTCCAAATATTTTCATCACCTATTGAAAAGCAAAGCTTTATGCTGACAGCTTCCAATCATAATTTTTTAAGAGACTGGCTAGAAAGAGAGACACCTGGATTCAGGGACCTAATGTCTGGGCACCAGAATATTTTCTCTGTTGGTCTGTGACAAATCACCTTTCAGGTTTTAATCAGGTGCTGACAGTTTCTTATCTATTGGTATCATGAAAGGATGTAGTGTTTTATTTTGCATTGGCAGTAGTTTATAGTGTAAACCTTGTAAAGAAATTGCAATTACTACAAATAAGATCACAGTGAGAAGGCAGTCTTTTGGTTTAGAACTTTCCCCTGAACGGTACTTACGCCTTTATTGTGAGAAGAATGGCTGACTCCTTGCATTAGATTCCAGTATTTTTTTTCTGAACTGGGCTTGAATGAGCTGTTGGTAAGCTTTCATGTGGTAGTTTGAGGCCATCTAGAATAGACTGATGGTACGTGTTAGTGGTAAACCAGAGTGATGATCTCTTCTGACCTGGTAGTTTGCAGCATAGAAACCAAGCATTTTGTTATATAGACTCACACATCAATGGTAGAGTTCCAAAGGGGAAGTGTAAGACTCTGGGCTGACAAACAAAATTTTGAAGATTACTTCTTAGAACTTGTTCCTTCATTTCTCTTAGCACATTTTCTCTGGAGTACTGAAGAAATGGCTAAATGACCCAAAATGATTCTAGCCTCTTTAAACTGTGGTTTACTTTAAGTGACTAAACTATAAATTGCCCATAATAAAACCCAAGTTAACTTCCAAAGCTAGCTAGATGATAGAACTTCCAGATCACCCTGTTGGAACCTTGTTAGCCACAGGGACCTGTTTTTCATTGCCATTGATTCTTTGCTTTCCTTGTTGAGAATATTTCTCTGGTAACAACTACATAAAAGAGTTCTTCAGGACCGCATTCTCTTATAATGGGATTATTTTTCCAAATACATAAGTGTTTCTGGTCTTTTATTTGGACTTTCTGTATGACAGAACATGGAACTGAAGGTTTATTCTCTACTGTAGGCCATCACAGAGGTCCATTTTAGCCTTTCTTTTTCTCTTCATAGTGTCAGCAGCCCAGTTGTTAAGGGCTGTCTCAGGTGATACCCATATTACTATGTTTGGCATCTAAATAGACATCGCAAGGCAGCAGAATCTCTGTTGAATATAATTTGGCTTTTTTTTAATTTGGACTTTTTTTTTTTTTTTTTTTTTTTTTTTTTTTTTTTGTCTTTTTCCAGACAGGGTCTCCCTGTAGCCCCAGCTGTCCTGGAACTCACTCTGTAGACCAGGCTGGCCTTGAACTCACAAAGATCCTCCTGCCTCTGCCTCCAAATTTGGACTTTATAAACATAAGCTTCGGAAACAGTTTACCAGCTACCAGTCTTCACTGATTTCATATGCCTTTCCTTTTCACCCCGAAAATGTTACAAGCTGTTTTTTTCCTTGATCTTAACATTGCAAACTTTATATGTGATATTAAAACTGAATTACAACATTGATATGTCTTTGTTTTCATATGATGGTTCGGTTCAGTTCATGTGGCCTGAGATAGGCTCTTTGGTTGGGTTTAGAAAAGATGTTAGGCTTCTAGCTGGATAGCTGGAAAGTAGCTAGAAAGGGTCTGCGACTTTTTTTCCCCTTTTAATTACAAAAAATGTTTAATCTTAACCAGGTGGTATGGGCCCAGAGAGTTGTTGCACCTGTATTGCCTTCCTAGTTAATCCTGAGCATGGCAAAAGGTGATGAAGCTGAGAACACAGTGGAATGGAGTCCACATTAGTGGGTGTGGGCTCTCATCTGCTCAGCCCTCTGTCAATGGCTGGTTAGGAAACACTGGGCACTTCAATGTTTGTTTTGTTTTGAAACAGGGTCTCACTGTGTAGCCCTGGCTCACCTGAAGCTTGGTATGTAGACCAGGCTGGCCTCCAATTCAGAGGCAGGAGAGATTCCCCCTGCCTTTGCCTCTCCAGTCCTGAGATTAAAGGTATATACCACCATGCCCAGCAGAGCAATTCACTTTAACCTTAAATTTCTTATCTGTAAGTGAAAAAGTACAGAGTAGCTCACTCATCCTTTCTGTTCCATTCTTGTTAATTTCTATATTACTATTATTATTATTGACAAAGTCATGCTCTATAGCCCTGGATGGCCTGGAATTTCCTGTGAAGACCAGACTGGCTTTGAACCTGACAGTCTTCTCCTCAAGTGCTGGGTGTACAGGCATGTACAACCACACCCAGCCCAGAACATCTCTCTCTGTCTCTGTCTCTGTCTCTCTCTCTCCCTCTCCCCCCTCTCTGTCTGTCTCTGTGTGTGTGACTCTCTCTCTCAGTATTTTTGAGACAGGGTCTCCCTGTAGCCCCAGCTAGCCTGGAACTCACTGTGTAGAACTGGTTCACTTTGAACTCACAGACATCCACCTGCCTCTGCCTCCTGAGTTGTAAGATTAAAGTGTGTATCACTCCTGACACAGAAATTTATTTATCTATTATTTTTATTTTATGTATATGAGTGTATTGCCTGCATGTATGTAAGTGCTCCTGTGTCATGCAGTATCCATGGAGTTCAGAAGAGAGCGTCAAGTCCCCAGGAATTTAGGGATGGTTAGTTATGGACAGTTGTTAGCTATCATATGGGTACTGGGAATCAAACCTGTGTCCTCTGCAAGAGCAGCCACTACTCTAATCACTGAGCCAACTCTCCAGCCCTCAGAATTTCTTATTCTGAGTTCAGTTCAAGAGCAAGAGTGAGACTTTGGTGTTTGTTTTTTTTTAATATCAAAATTGTACCTTTGCCCATTTAGCCGTTGATATTATTAGGAGAAATTTCAACTTAGTAGGAAAGTTTTCATTATGTGTGGATAAAACATAAGGACTATGCTAAAATTGATTTCATTTATAACAAAAATAAAGATACTTTTTTATAAGAGATGAGGTCAGCTATGTTGTTCAGGCCAATCTTGAACTTCTAGGCTGAAGCCGTTCTGCCTCAGCCTCCTGAATTCCTGGTACTATAGACACACACCGCTATGCCTGACTTGAAGATTTGAAAACATAAAATTTGAAACATAATTCTGAGTATTGCTAGAACTCCAGCATTATCTGATGTTTAGAAACCCTCTTGGTTGTCTAAATTTGTTTTCATTGCTGTAACTTCCTGACTATCCTAATAGGAAGTTCAGTCTGGATGATATATTCCTTTACATGTGTGAGCTTTTAAATGAAAAGAAAAAAAAAATTCAGCAGAGAATGTATGTATAAACCCCAAATAATAGTGCACCCTTTGAGCAAAGCAATTGTTAGCGTGTTCTGAAATGAAGTATTTTGGTTCATACTGACCGTGAGAAATACTGTCTTTACTTTTTGTCACTGAAAATTGCATTCTGTGGTCCCACTTTTCCTTCCAGTTATATATCTCAAGGCACAAACTCCTGGAGGAAATGGTTCACAACTTAGTGAGTAACCTGATTGGAGGAGAAAACACTCCCATGCTGACTTCATTTTCATCTCTGCTCACCTTGACGCTGTCCTTCCAGAGAGCAGCTGTGCAATCTGTACTCCCTTGCCCTGTGGCTAGAGAGGGTGGCAGCAGAACTTTTGCCTGCTCAGAGGCAAACAGACTGCAATATCTCCCTCTGGTTTGAGATCTGCTGTGTTTTAATTGTAGGTCTCTTAATTAAGATCTCTTTGTGCCTGCCCACATTCCTCTAGTGTTTGAGACAGAACTTCAGCTTCATTCTAAGCATTTAACTGAAGGCTTTAACTCGGGCATTTTGTAGGTATCTTGTCTCCATTCTCCTGCCAAGGTGGATAGCCCAGTGGTGTGAGTTCTGAAATGTTGTGACTATCACTGCTTAGTAGGAACCTTCTGAAGGAGTACTATGATGGAACCTTTTTTCTTTTTTTTTTTTTAATTTTTTTTAATTTATTTCTGTATGTGTATGAATGTACTGTCTACATGCAAGTCTGTGCACCCGTGTCATGCAATGCCGCGGAGGTCAGAAGAGGGTGTCGGATTCCCCTGGAACTGGAGTTCTGGAATTGGAGTCTCAAGACGGTTCTCGGCCGCCATGTGGGTGCTGGGGATCGAACCCGGGTCCTCTGTAAGAGCGGTCAGCGCTCTTAACCGCTAGGCCATCTCTCCAGCCCGGAACCTTTCTTTGCATGGATTAAGAAAGGTTAAATTACTAATGAGTCTGGCATGATGCACCTGCATTTCAGCCAGATTCTTTTTTTGGTTTTTTGAGACAGGGTCTCCCTGTCACCCCGGCTGGCCTGGAACTCACTGTATAGACCAGGATGGCCTTGATTTCACAGAGATCTGTCTGCCTCTGCCTCCCATGGTGGGATTAAAGCTTATGCCACCATGCCCAGCATCAATCAGATTCTTTTTTTTTAATTTTATTTATTTATGTGTATGAATGTACTGTCTGCATGTAGGTTTGTGCACCCGTGTCATGCAATGCCGCGGAGGTCAGAAGAGGGTCTCGGATTCCCCTGGAACTGGAGTTCTCCTGGAATTGGAGTTACAGACGGTTTTCAGCCACCATGTGGGTGCTGGGGATTGAAGCCGGGTCCTCTGCAAGAACAGTTGGTGCTCTTAACCGCTAGGCTATCTCTCCAGCCCCATCAATCAGATTCTTAACCCTGTAGGCACTAGCAGGGAAAAAAAGTGTTAAAGAATTTAGAGTTATAAAGTACTTGCTTGGATCTTGTCAAGACTAGCTTATGAAAGTTGAATAAAATCTCATCATGTGATTTTTGAGGACTGATAGGTTGTGAAGATAAATCAAATGAAATTACTGATTACTCCTGAATTATAACAGATTTTGAAACAGACTGAATAAAATAGCTTTGAGATTTTAATTAACTTTTTTTTTTTTTTCGTCTTTTCGAGACAGGGTCTCCTTGTAGCCCCAGCTGTTCTGGAACTCACTCTGTATTAACTTGTTTTTAAAATTACATTTATTGTGTGTGTGTACACAGGGATCAAAATCAGGTTTCATTTTGGCAGCAGGTGCCTTTATCTGCTGAATTAGCCAGCCCTGAATTAACTTTTTTTGACTAGAAAAGACTTGAGAAGGTTCTAGAAATTGGTGAGCTAATTGTAGGTGCTAGTATTAGGAGCTGGTGGAGCTTCTATTATAGTTTCAGAATAAGCTAGAATAATTTTCTGTAAAAAGTAGTTCAACTTCAGTTTCTATTGTATTGATGCTTAAAAGTGCAGCGTATCCCTTCATAGATCTGCATGGTGGCATGCTAGAGGAAATGGTGCTTCTTTTATGGAGAAAAAGGACTCTTAAGTCCTTCACTTCACCTGGACCCAGATGGTTTCATTGATCACATCATGAGGTAGGCAGACAAAGGGCTATCTTGTTGTTGTTGTTGTTGTTGTTGTTGTTACTGTCATTTTGTAGGTCGTGAAGGCCTGAAAGAAGGAAGTACAGGATCTTTTATGGCGTGCATTAAATAAAGCTGGAGGCCTGTGCTCTTATACCTGAGTGGGTGGTTTTATGGCCTAATTCTCTAATTGCTGGCATTTATGACAGTGTGGATGCTACTGGCCCTGTGGATGAGGTAGATTATGCTGGGGAATAGGGAGAGAAAAGGGGCCCTTTTGTTACTCTTTCATTTTCCCCCTTCAATAAGGTCTCTGAGAAAGCCTTGAGGAAATGCTTAGGCACTTGGACTAAGAGAATGACTTCCCATAAAATGGTTCTTTATGTTTTTAAAAGGGATGAGTTGCTTTTCTTGACCTGTCCAGAGAAATCCATACCACCTCTGTTAAATATTTCAATGAGCTTTTTACCTTGTCAGGTTACACACCTCCTGGGAAGCCAACCATGAGACTGAAGCACTACCTAACATTTGCTTTTTAAAGACCAAGACATTTGAAAGAAGGATATTGTCCTGGGACTTGTAGTTGGATGATACAAGTTCCCTTGTAGAGCTATTGCTAAGCTTCCTGGATACCAAGCTTGGTTTAACTTTTTAGATTGTTGAATATACCATCCCAGTAGGTTTTAGTTTTAAGGAGACAGTTAACAAAAATACAAATGTAAAAAGTTAACTGGCAGTTTTCTTTACAGTGTATGAAAATTCCCCTTTCCTTGAAATGAGTAGTTGTTTTTCTATTTGACAAATAGACTGGAGGGATTTCCCCAGATATGTTACCTTTAATTACTGCTACAGCCAGACTTCATGAGGTACCAGTGGGTAGGGTCTATTACACTGGCATATATTTAGAAGTTGTTGGCGTTTCTTCCATATATTATATCTATTCTCTTGCATTTCTGGCTTTGTGTTCTGTTAGAATGCTTGTAGATATATAGCTTGGTGTCTTTCAGCAGCAAGGCCTGTGAACCTTTAATGCTTGAACTGCTTGAGAGCACTAACCCTGATTGTCCATGTGCTGTAGAAGCATCATTGTTTCAGTCTCATTTACTGCATAAATGTAACTGTGACTCTCTATCTTGAAATGGAAGAGTAATATGACCTGTGAGGAGTGGTTTTGGAGTAAAATTTTTCATTAGGCTTTTTTTTGGGGCGGGGGTCTTTTTGACACAGGATCTCCCTATAGACCCAGCTGGCCTGGAACCCACAAAGATCTGCCTGCCTCTGCCTCCCGAGTGCTAGGATTAAAGGCATGCACCACCACCCCCAGCTTAAAGATGGTTCTTGGCCACCATGTGGCTGTTGGGAATCAAACCCAGGTCCTCTGCAAGAGCAGTTGGTGCTCTTAACAGCTAAGCCATCTCTCTAGCCCCATTAGGCTTTTTAAAATTTGAGCTTGGTTCTAAAAACTAGGGAGCAGTTAATCATAAGTCTATAATAAATACTGTATTCCTAGAGCAATAAATATTGATATGTACCTGTATTCAGCTTTTCTCCATCCACAGAAACTAATTTTTAACTCAAATACAATACTGTCCCTTGATTATTGCCATTAATTGTAAGTAGTAAAACGTTGTGGATAACATCTGTTTAAGTTTAATGAGGAAATCCTTTTGTAATCTCTCTGTCTGGGAGTTATTTGCATATATAAATGCCTTTACAAAGGAGATAGAGAATCTCATAATCTAATCTGGAATAGTGCGAGATGAAAGAGCATGGTAATTAGGAGCTGCTAAGACTGCTGTGGATAGAGACTGCCTGGGTTCAAATCTTAATTTAGCCATTTATTAGCTGAATGACCTTGTAGAGTTTTTTTCCATGCCTCAGTTTCTTCATTTGCAAATCAGGGGTAATCATGCTTCATGAGATTATTGTGAAGCTTAATCGAGACCATGCATGCAAAGCATTTAGCACTTTGCTTAGCACATGGGATGCCCTAGTTATTATTAGAATGAGAAATTGAAAGGTTGTGAGAGCTGCAAAGCTTTTCATCATAACTGGATTCTTCATTACTTTGAGCTATACATGCATATACAAACACTTCAGTGCTATGGTCCACCCCCACCCCCATATGATGAATACTATGTCTTCATAATGTTGATTTTGCTCTGGATTTCAAGTTCATTGGTAAGCTAGGTGGAACCAAACTAAAGGCCAGCTACCCATCTTGATAACTGTAGGACTCATTGGCATTCAACCAAAAAATTAGAGGTAAGGTTGAAAGGAAGAAGAGAGAGAACAAGCAAGAAGGGTTGGCCTGGTGAGTGTGGAATAATCAGGCCAAGGCAGCTACTTGATTGGGGTTGCTTCTCTTGGTCTTTATGACTGATGCTCCTAATCTTATCTTTTTATGAATATAATCACTTGATGATCCCTTACAGCAACTTAGGGTTCTTGACCCCCCCAGTTCAAATCCATTAGTCTTTAATTGGTAACCATTTGACATTTGTCCTGAGGCTTCAACATGGACAGAATCAATGTTGCTCTACAGAGAGCAGTGCAATTTACAATTTAATTATAGAGGAAATGCGGAGTTGTAAGTTATAAGTTCCAGGATTGGAACTTAACTTGAGAAGTAACTGACTGCAAGTAGTGACAAATGGATTAAAATTTAAGAGTAACTAGTGGAGAGGATAGTATGCTTACAAAGGAAAAATACTGGGACTAGAGAGATGGCTCAGCGGTCAAGAGCATTTGCTGTTCTTGCAGAGGTCCTGGGTTTGGTTCCTAACTACTGTTTACTCTAGTTCCAGGCTATCTAAGGGCTTCTTCTGGCCTCCTTGGATACTGCATATATGTGGTATACATACACAATGAAAATGAATATATCTTTATTTTATAAATTTTTTTAAAAATTTTATTTTATTTTTGTATGTGTATAAGTGTACTGTCTGCATGCAGGTCTGTGCGCCCGTGTCGTGCAATGCCGCGGAGGTCAGAAGAAGGTCTCGGATTCCCCTGGAACTGGAGTTCTCCTGGAATTGGAGTCTCAGACGGTTCTTGGCTGCCATGTGGGTGCTGGGGATTGAACCCCGGTCCTCTGTAAGAGCGGTCAGCACTCTTAACCGCTAGGCCATCTCTCCAGCCCAAATCTTTTTTTTTTTTTTTAAGGAGAAAAAGTGGACATGGTAGCACATAGCTTTAATCCCAGCACTTGGGAGGCAGAGAGAAGCAGGTCACTGTGAGTTCCAGGCCAGCTGGGGCTACAGGGAGTCCCTGTCTCAAAAAGACCGCCACTGCCCCCAAAGAAGAAAAATACAGGATCTCTGCAGTACCTCTCTTAAAAAAACAAAATGTTTGGAGGTCTGGGTATGGTGGCACACACCTTTAGTCTCAGCTTTCAAGAGACAGGAGTAGGTAAATCTCTTGTAAGATTGAGGCCAGCATGGTCTATAAAGTGAGTTCCAAAGCCAGCCAAGGCTACAGGGAGACCTGTCTCAAAAAGCCAAACAAGCAGGGCGTGGTGGCACACGCCTTTAATCCTAGCACTTGGGAGGCAGAGGTGGGCAGATCTCTGTGGGTTTAAGGCCAGCCTGGTCTACAGAGTAAGTTCCAGGCCATCTGGGACTACAGGGAGATCCTTTCTCAAAAAAGACCAAAAAAAAGGGCCGGGGACAAGTGAGATGGCTCAGTGGGTAAGGCTACCATTCTGATCCCCAGAATCCATATGGTGGAAGGAGAAAACCAACTCCTGAAGGTTGTCCTCTGACTTCCACGTGCACGCTGTGGCACATACACACCTGTGCTCATGCACACATGTCATGTACATGTATGTATAAAATAAATGTAACAAAACTTTTTTAATTAAAAAATTTTATTAGCCGGGCGTGGTGGCGCACGCCTTTAATCCTAGCACTTGGGAGGCAGAGGCAGGCGGATCTTTGTGAGTTCAAGGCCAGCCTGGTCTACAGAGTGAGTTCCAGGACAGCTGGGGCTACAGGGAGACCCTGTCTCAAAAAGACAAAAAAAAAAAATTTTTTTTATTTATTTATGTGTATGAATGTACTATCTGCATGCAGGTCTGTACACCCATGTTGTGCCAAGCCTCAGAGGTCAGAGGGTGTCAGATTCCCCTGGAACTGGAGTTCTCCTGGAATTGGAGTTACAGACAGTTCTCAGTCGCCATGTGGGTGCTGGGGATTGAACCCGGGGGCTGGAGAGATGGCCTAGCGGTTGAGAGCGCTGACTGCTCTTGCAGAGGACCCGGGTTCGATCCCCAGCACCCACATGGCGGCTGAGAACTGTCTGTAACTCCAGTTCCAGGAGAATCCAATGCCCTCTTCTGACCTCTGAGGCATTGCACAACACGGGAGCACAAACCTACATGCAAACAGTACATTCATACACATACAAAAAAAAAAGGAAATGCTTGTTAAAACACTGAACATACCGTCTTTTACAGGAGAAAAAAACTGAGTTGTGGCCAATAGTTTTCGTTGTCCTGTCCCTAGTAATTGGCAGACCCAAGACTCAGATCCTAACCTACATCTGCTTCGGAATTTTCTTTTGGTTTTTGCCTTTTTTGTACTAGAGGGTCTTACTCTGTAGCCCTGGCTGGCCCGGAACTTGACATATAGTCCTTTCTCTTCCTCCCACTCCACTGGGTTTCCGAGTTCTCTCCATGATGCTCTTGTGGTATCTCTTCAGTCTGCCTCTGATTTTATATTTTAAATTTCCATTAGCTTTCCATGGATTAGTGTACTCTCCTAACTGGTTTCCCTGCTTCCTTTTCACCCTGTGCAGTTTTGCCAGTGCTTTCCATAAAGATAGATCTTGTGTTGCCACCGTTTCCCTAAAACTCTTAGATGTCTCACAAATAAAAGATTTAAAATTCTCTTTCTACTACAGACCTCATGTAAAAAATAAATAAATAAATAAATAAAATTCTCAGCCCTTCATGGCTTACCTGGGCTGCATTTCTACATTTTGAAGCTTATCTACTAACTACACATTCTAACTGCATTGCTGTACCTACACTGAGCAGTAGAACCATTAGTGCTCTCCCTCATTTTTGTGGACCTGCCTTTGTTCAGTTGCAGAGCCTCTTTGCCTGCACCTTCCTTTCCTGGCGTGCCTCTGGCTTATTCAACTCATGGCTCAATTTAGTTCTCCCTATCCCAACTCTTTCATGAAGCATTCATAGGCACTGCTGTGAGTTGAAAGTCAGTTTCTCTTTTCCTCTCTCCTTTTAAAAAATTTTTTTATACCTTACCATCAGATAATTTAGTCCAGGCTTTCTTTTGCTGTAAACACTTTTAATGCATCTGTCTTAGTTCTTAGTTTGTGACTCCATGAAGACCTGGATGATTTCTAAGTTCTTATTTGTTTTCTATTTACAGTAGTAACTTTTTTTGTGGAAAACCTGACCAGTAACTACTTATTGAACTAAAAATGTGATGTATGTCAACTTTTAGGAACACTTCAAAATTTATTACAGTAATCTAGGAGAACTTGTGCATGACTAAGTAATTTTGACTTAAAAAAAGTAGTAAGCTATCTGGGGAAATGGCTCAGTGGTAAAGAGCACTTGCTGCATGAGGATGAGGACCTGCTTTGGATTCTCAGCACTCATGTAAAAGCCAGGCCTGGTTGCATGTGCCTATGACCCCAGTGCTGAGGGAGATGGACAGGATCCTTGGAGCGTACTAGCCACCCAGCCAGGCTGAAGAATGTAGAGTTCTGGGTTTACTGAGAGACCTTGTCTCAAGGGGATAATGCAGAGTGACAACCATATCCTCCTCTGGCCTGTGCACAAGCATACACACACACACACACACACACACACACACGCATCACATGAAAATAAGCTAACTTAAATATGGCTGGGGAGAGTGTAAGCCATCATAGACTTACCTTTTTTTTTTTTTTTNCTCAATTTAGTTCTCCCTATCCCAACTCTTTCATGAAGCATTCATAGGCACTGCTGTGAGTTGAAAGTCAGTTTCTCTTTTCCTCTCTCCTTTTCAAAAATTGTTTTATACCTTACCATCAGATAATTTAGTCCAGGCTTTCTTTTGCTGTAAACACTTTTAATGCATCTGTCTTAGTTCTTAGTTTGTGACTCCATGAAGACCTGGATGATTTCTAAGTTCTTATTTGTTTTCTATTTACAGTAGTAACTTTTTTTGTGGAAAACCTGACCAGTAACTACTTATTGAACTAAAAATGTGATGTATGTCAACTTTTAGGAACACTTCAAAATTTATTACAGTAATCTAGGAGAACTTGTGCATGACTAAGTAATTTTGACTTAAAAACAGTAGTAAGCTATCTGCGGGAGGAAACGGAAATGGCTCAGTGGTAAAGAGCACTTGCTTTTCCAGAGGATGAGCGACCTGCCTTTGGCATTTCTAGCCACTCATGTAAAAGCCAGCCTGCGTTGCATGTGCCTATGTGACCCCAGTGCTGAGGGAGATGGACAGGATCCTTGGAGCGTACTAGCCACCCAGCCAGGCTGAAGAATGTAGAGTTCTGGGTTTACTGAGAGACCTTGTCTCAAGGGGATAATGCAGAGTGACAACCATATCCTCCTCTGGCCTGTGCACAAGCATACACACACACACACACACACCACACCTACGCATCACATGAAAATAAGCTAACTTAAATATGGCTGGGGAGAGTGGTAACCATAAGATTACCTTTTTTTTTTTTTTGAGACAGGTCTCCCTTTAGTCCCAGCTGGCCTGGAGCTAGCTATGTAGACCAGGCTCGCCTTGACCTCACAGAGATCCCACCTGCATCTGCCTCCCAAGCAAGTTGTGCCTGGTCTGGATTAAAGGTGTGCGTGTGCGCCGCCACGCCCAGCTTTTTTTTTTTTTTTTTTTTTGCATAGAGTTATCTTTAAAGGTACTACCTGTTGTTCAGTTCTCAGACTTCAAAGGCACAAGTAGGAGGACTACTGCAGATTAAGGACAGCCTGGTCTATATACCAAGTTCCAGGCCAACCAAGACAACAAAGAAAGACTCCCCTCCCTCCACCTGTTTTTGAGGGTGGGGGGTCTTTTTTGAGACAAGTCTCCCTGTAGCCATGGCTGGCCTGAAACTTGTTATCTAGACCAGGCTGGCCTCGATCTCAACAGAGATCCAACTACCTCTGCCTTCCAAGTGCTGTAAAACCCTTTAATACAAACATTCATATACATACTGATTGGATTTGGAAGTGATATTGTGGTACCCTGATTAAATGCCATTATCTTTCATATAGATAATACTTAGCACTGATTATCCCCCTACTTGAATGTTGTTTCTATTTCTAGGTTCCTGAGCTTAAAAGGGATGAGAAGACCTTGGAGATGGTTCTGAGGAAACACAAAGATGATTATATGGTTGGAATTCAGTCCTGTGAGGAAAGGTTAAGAGAATGAAGGGTTAAGAGACAATTTTTTTATTTTTTAAGAGACAATTTATAATTCTTGAAAAACATGAATAGGCCGGGCATGGTGGTGCATGCCTTTAATCCCAGCGGAGGCAGGCTTGAACTCTGTGAGCTCAAGGCCAGCCTGGTCTACATAGTGAGTTCCAGGAAGGCTGGGGCTACAGGGAAACCCTATCTCAAAAAGACAAAAAAAAAAAGAACAACAAAAAAAGAAACCATGAACAGATTGATTAGTAGGGATGGTAACCAGCTGTTTTCTAATTCTACTGATAACAGAATAAGAGAAAATAGGTTTAAACTGAAGGAAGAGGGGGTTATGTAAAGAACTTGTTGCTAATGATGGTTGTCATAGTGATGATAAAAAGGCTACCAAAATCATCTCCGGGGGTGAATTTTTGAAATACAGTTCTGGCACCATATGTATAAAGTGACCTCTATCTGCCTTCCCCTACTGTGAATCAATTAATACAGTCTTACTCAGTTTCTCAAGGACATGGATCATGTTTTATACTTTCCTAGGGCCTCACTGGCTCCCCAACAAGTATTTGATTTCAGTTGTCATCTTATGGCAATAATCAGTTTTAGCAGTAAACTTCCAGAGAAATGTCTTTAATTTATTTATTTTCTATGTGTACGAATGTACTGTCTGCATGTAGGTTTGTGCACCCGTGTCGTGCAATGCCGCGGAGGTCAGAAGAGGGTCTCGGATTCCCCTGGAACTGGAGTTCTCCTGGAATTGGAGTTACAGACGGTTCTCAGCCGCCATGTGGGTGCTGGGGATCGAACCCCGGTCCTCTGCAAGAGCAGTCGGTGCTCTTAACCACTAGGCTATCTCTCCAGCCCCGAAATACTGATTTTTGTGGTTTTATTGAATAAAAACTTTAAGTAAAGCTAAGACATAAGTTTTGTTTCTTTTGGTTTTTGATTTTTGAGACAGGGTCTCACCATGTAGCGTTGACTGGCCTGGAATTCTCCATGTAGACCAGGCTAGCCTTGAACTCAACAGAGATCCTTCTGCCTCTGTCTCCTGAGTGTTAGGATCAAAGGCATGCACCACCACACCTAGCAAGAGAGAAGTCTCAAACATCAAAAGAAACTAGGGATAACAGAAAATGTTATCCTCTAGGAGATAAATACTTAAGAGTTTTTGTGCCCTTTTTCAATTGTAGCTTAAAGAGATATGTTTCAGGAAACCCTTTGTTAAATTTAGTACTGCTTATGGATGGATTGTAACTTGTGCTTGCAAGCTGTTTCCAATCTAACATAAATTTGCTTCATGTGAATGAGTCTTATAAAAGTCTCTGACCCTTAGCTTTTGCGTCTGTGTGGAGGGTTTGCATCACTCAGAATGAAACCTTTTCAGATATGTTGGGTTGCAGAAAGCATTTCCTGTACAGTCAGAATGAAAGCTGTGAATTGGGATTATTCATCTAGATTACTAAAAGTCTGGGCAGAGTTAATATTAACACCAGCTGGTTTTCCCACCAACTCTCAGCTCCCAGACCTTGATTGAGTTATTGAAATATAAGTTTTTAAATTTAGTATTGGAATTGGGTATGATTCTTTAAAATATTCTTTTTTTTTTTTTAGTCTTTTAGAGACAGGGTCTCCCTGTAGCCCCAGCTGTCCTGGAATTTGCTCTGTAGGCCAGGCTGGCCTTGAACTCACAAAGATCCATCTGCCTCTGCCTTCCAAGTGCTAGGATTAAAGGCATGCGCCACCACGCCCGGCTTTTTTTGAGACAAAGTATCCCTGTAGCCCCAGCTGGTCTGTAACTTAGTAGACCAGGCTGGCCTTGATCTCATAGAGATCCACCCAAGACTGCCTCCTGAGTGTTGGGATTAAATGTATGCACCCCCATGCTTAGCCTAGCCATGTCCACTTTTTTTTTTATTTATTTTTTATGTGTGTGAATGTACTGTCTGCATTGTAGGTTTGTGCACCCGTGTTGTGCAGTGCCGCGGAGGTCAGAAGAGGGCATCGGATTCCCCTGGAACTGGAGTTAAAGACCGTTCTCAACCTCCATGTGGGTGCTGGGAATCGAACCTGGGTCCTCTGCAAGAGCAGTCACTGCTCTTAACCGATAGACCATCTCTCCAGCCCCCACCATGTCCACTTTTAAGCAGTCACTTAGTAGAATGACTCCAGTTCATAGAAGTGGGATTGCTGCAGGGATTCTGCAAGTGGTGGTAAAGTGAAGGGCAGATTGACCCCTGATGGTTGGCTAGCTTCAGAAGCCAGAAATAGGAAGTAGAGAAGATTCAGACTTTTCCTGTAACTTAATTGCTAGCCACACTGGTATGAATTCACACAGCTGGAGCATATAAAATAAGAGACTAGTTCTCTTGTGATTTCTTTTTTTGAAATTTTTTAGTCTTTTTGAGACAGGGTCTCCCTTTAGGCTAGCCTTGAACTCAGAGATCTGCCTGTCTTTGCCTCCAGAGTGCTGGGGTTAAAGGCGTGTGCCACCATGCCTGGCCTCTTATGATTTCTTTATTCTTCCTAATAGCTTCTACTGTCAGAGCAATTAAAACAAAAGAATGCAAAACAACGACTTTTTTTCATAATGGGTTAACAACATCTAATGTGGATGTCTCAGAACATGATTGCAAACTTCCAAATGTGATATGATCTCAACAGATACCACTTGGGTTTTCAAAAGCTTCAGAACATGAATTCTTCAACTTTAATATTTGAACATTAATTTCTTTTTTTATTTATGTGTATAAGTGTACTCTCTGCATGTAGATTGGTGCACCCGTGTTGTGCAATGCCTCAGAGGTCAGAAGAGGGCGTCGGATTCCCCTGGAACTGGAGTTAAAGACAGTTCTTAGCCGCCGTGTAGGTGCTGGGGGTCGAACCCAGGTTCTCTGCAAGAGCAGTTGGTGCTCTTAACCGCTGAGCCATCTCTCCAGCCCTGAACATTAATTTCTTTAAAAATGGGTTAGCCAGGCATGGTGGTGCACATCTTTAATCCAAGCACTCTGGAGGCAGAGGCAGTCGGATCTCTGAGTTGAAGGCCAGCCTGGTCTACATAGCAAGCTCCAGGCCAGCTAGGACTAAAGGGAGACCCTGTCTCAAAAAGACCAAAAAATAAAAAAATAAAAAATAAATTAAAGAAATAGTGGAGAACTCTGCAGTTGTGCTGCTTTCCTAAAGGGGATGTGTATGTGTCATTTATCTTCACATTGCCCTTTGTGGAGAGATGGCCTGTTTACTTTAGAGGGAAGGAAGTTGTGGCTTCTTCGGTGTTACCCAGTTGCCATTGGGCATTCAGTAGCCCATGGTCCTAAAAGGAAAGATGAAACTTGGCCTTGTACCTAGATGAGAACAATAACCCAAAAGAGGAGAACTAAAATTTTATAGTAGAAATGTGCAGTTGAGAGAGGGGCATGGTAACGCATGCCTATAGATTCAGGAGGCTGAAGAGGATTGCTACTTAATGAGTAGCTAGCCAGGGCTACATAGCAAGCCTTTATCTCAAAAGAACACACACACACACACACACACACACACACACACACACACACACACGAGAGAGAGAGAGAGAGAGAGAGACAGACAGACAGACAGACAGACAGACAGACAGACAGACACACTATCTTACTTGCACTTGAGGCTATAGCTCCAAAGTGAAGTTAACTGCTTCAAGTCTTCAAGTTGGTATATAAGGGACCAAATCCTCTAATAAAAAGTACCATCAGCTGGGCGTGGTGGTGCACGCCTTTAATCCTAGCACTCGGGAGGCAGAGGCAGGCGGATCTTTGTGAGTTCAAGGCCAGCCTGGTCTACAGAGCAAATTCCAGGACAGCTGGGGCTACAGGGAGACCCTGTCTCAAAAAGACTAAAAAAAAAAAAAAGTACCATCTCCCCAAATCAAGTTAGTGTCTGTTTAATCTGGCAGCCTATATATCTGGTTGTTCTGTGGTACTTCCCTCTTTACAGAGGACTAAACCCCATGATTATGATCATTAATTAACTTTATTTTCTACAATGTGCCAGTTAGATGGACTAATTTCTTCTTTAGCAAGTAGATAAACCGGCTCAAACTTCAAAACTGAGGAGTCTAGAATTGTACTTGATTTGTTTGCTTTCTTGACACAGGGTCTCATGTAGCCTTGAACTTATTATATGGCCAAAGATGGCCTTGAACCCTTGATCCTCTTGCCTCTGTCTCCCAAGTGCTAGAAGTACAGGCAGGTGCCTGTTTGTCCTTGATTATTTGTTTTTAATGATTTTTGTAAAGTAATTTGAGTCATTGCTAAGAATCTTAATAGCCTACTATATGAAATAGGGTGGTCATTTTGCTGTTTGTGTTTTGTTTTTAAAAACAGATGAGCTATTTTATGACTTCCTCTCTGAAGCAGGTTGGGTAGACTTCACCTGGCTCATTTGCATAGCTCTCTTGAGCATCCTTGTTTCTTGCTCTTGTTGACATGGAGTGAGCACGAGAGGCATTATTTCTTCTGCTGATTGTAAAGTATATAGCATCTTTGTTTCATTGGTTGACAGTTGCTAGATAGAATTGAATTAAAAGTTTGAAAACTAGCCGGATGTGTGGCACTCACCTTTAATTCCAGCAGAGACCCCTCAGTGAGTTCAAGGCCCAGCCTGGTCTCTATGGTTAAGTTCTAGGCCAGCTGGAGCTACAAGGAGATGCTGTTTCAAAAATACCAAAACAACTTTTTTTTAAAAATTTGAAAACTATAGTTCATTCTTGGATGGATAAAAATACTATTTTTTTGTTATTGAAGAGCAGTGTATTACTCTCTTTTTAATCTTATGTGACCTTTTGTGTTAACATTTTTCAGTGTCAGAGATCTTATTTAAGAGAGATGCATTCACAGGGCTAGCGAGGTGACTCAGCAGTTAAGAACACTATTCTTGCAGAGGACCTAGGTTCAATTCCAAGCACCCACATGGTAGCTAACAACTATCTGTAACTCCAGTTCGAGGGGACTTCGACATCCCCTCTGACCTTCGTAGGCATTGCATGACAGCAGGTGCACTTACATGCATGCAGGCAATACACTTATACACATAAAATTAAAAATTAAAATAAATTTTAAAAAAGATGCATTCAGATAACCACTGTCCCTTTGATGCAACAATGACCAGAGAGAATTGGCCCTGCCTCTACCTGTCTGTTTACAAGGCGCTGTGATGTCAGTTAAATAATTATCATTTCCGGGGCTGGAGAGATGGCTCAGCAGTTGGAAGCGCCAACTGCTCTTCCAGAGGACCTGGGTTCGATCCCCAGCACTCACATGGCGGCTGAGAACTGTCTGTAACTCCAATTCCAGGAGAACTCCAGTTCCAGGGGAATCCATGACCCTCTTCTGACCTTTGCGGCGTTGCACGACATGGGTGCACAAACATGCACAAACAAACGGCGTTGCACGACACGGGTGCACAAACATGCAGACAGTACATTCATACACATAAACATAAATAAATAAATAAAATTAAAAACTAGCATTTCCTATTTTGTTTTATTATTATTTTTTTTGTCTTTTTGAGACAGGGTATCCCTTTATTCCCAGCTGGCCTAGAACTCACTGTGTAGACCAGGCTGGAGATATGTCTGCGTCTGCCTCCCTGGTGCTGGGATTAAAGGCATGTGCCACCATGCTGGCATTACATTTCCTTTTTTATTTTGAGACAAGCTCTCACTGTGTAACTCTGGCTGGCCAAGAAATCCCTGTGTAGCTCAAGCTGGACTGGAACTTGCAGTGATACATCAGCTACTGCTGCTGCCTCTGCCTTCCTCTCTGCCTGTGCTGGAATCCTGGCCTGGGCCACTATGTCTGTTTCTGTATACATTCTTGATTAACTGTTTCAATAACCATCTTGGTTAAAGAAGTTTGCATCTTGATACCTGCATGTTTGACTTACATTTGCTTAAGTGGTTTTTTTTTTTTTGTTGTTGTTGTTGTTTATTTATTTGTTTGTTTTGGTCTTTTTTTTTTTTTTAGCAGAATTGGAGGACCGAAGGATTGGCCTCAGTCAGTAAACTACTTGCTACTTTAAGCACGAGGATCTGAGTGTTTCAGTCCCCGCACTCATGTAAAAACCAGGCATAACAGCCTAGTACTGGAGAGGTGGAGAATGGGGCTCCCTCGCCAGCCTAGCTGAATTAGTGAGCTCAGGTTCAGTGAGAAATCTTGTCCCAAAACCCGCAGATGGAGCTGGGTGTGGGGCGCACACCCTTTAATCCTAGCACTCGGGGAGGCAGAGGCAGCAGATCTTGTGAGTTCAAGGCCAGCCTGGTCTACAGAGTGAGTCCCAGGACAGCTGGGACTACCAGGGAGACCCTGTCTCAAAAAGACCAAAAAAAAAAAAAAAAAACAAAAAAAAAAATCTCTGTTTTTTATATCTCAGTATATAAAATAATGTTCAGAATCTATATCAGCTGTTGTAATCCAGTTGTTTGAGAGGCTGAAGCAGGAGAATAGGTCAGCCTGGGAAACTTAGCTAGATCCTATCTCGAAGCAGGGTACAGTGGTACATGCCTTTAATCCTAGTATCTGAGAGGCAGAGGCAGGAGGATCAAGAGTTCAAGGTCCCTGGACGTGGTGGCATATGCCTTTAATCCCAGCACTTGGGAGGCAGAGGCAGGCAGATCTCTGTGAGTTCAAAGCCAGCCTGGTCTACATATTGAGCTCCAGGCCATCTGGGACTAAAGGGAGACCCTGTCTCAAAATTACAACAGCTACAACAACAACAACAACAACAACAACGACAACAACAACAACAGAGCTCAAGGTCATCCTCAGTTACATAGTGAATTCCAGGTCATCTTTGGTTATATGAGATCTTGCCTTAAAAAATGGCCTCTCTGCCGGGCGTGATGGCGCATGCCTTTAATCCTAGCACTTGGGAGGCAGAGGCAGGCGGATCTTTGTGAGTTCGAGACCAGCCTGGTCTACAGGTGAGTTCCAGGGACAGCCGGGACTACAGGAGAACCCTGTCTCAAACAAAAAAAAAAAAAAAAAAAAAAAGACCAAACACAACAAATAAATATAAACACAACAACAACAAAAAAAAAAACCACTTAAGCAAATGTAATGTCAAACTGCAGGTATCAAGATGCAAACTTCTTTAACCAAGATGGTTATTGAAACAGTTAATCAAGAATGTATACAGAAACAGACATAGTGGCCCAGGCCAGGATTCCAGCACAGGCAGAGAGAAGGCAGAGGCAGCAAGCAGTAGCTGATGTATCACTGCAAGTTCCAGTCCAGCTTGAGCTACACAGGGATTTCTTGGCCAGCCAGAGTTACACAGGATACTTGTCTCAAAATTAAAAGGAAAATTTATGCCAGCCTGGTGGCACTGCCTTTATCCCAGCATTGGGAGGCATGAGGAGTGGATCTCTGAGTTTGTCCAGGCTTCTACAAGTAGCTCAAGGACTGGGAATAAAGGGATACCCTGTCTCAAAAAGACAAAAAAATAATAATAAAACAACAATAGGAATGCTAGTTTTAATTTTATTTATTTATTTTGTTTATGTGTATGAATGTACTGTCTGCATGTTTGTGCACCACGCCTGTCGTGCAACGCCGTTGTTTGTGCATGTTTGTGCCCCCCATGTCGTGCAACGCCGCAAGGTCAGAAGAGGGTCTTGGATTCCCCTGGAACTGGATGTTCTCCTGGATTGGAGTTACCGACCGTTCTCAGCCGCCATGTGAGTGTGGGGATCGAACCCAGGCCTCTGGAAGAGCAGTTGGCGCTTCCAACTGCTGAGCCATCTCTCCAGCCCCGGAAAGATAATTATTTAACTGACATCACAGCGCCTTGTAAACAGACAGGTAGAGGCAGGGCCAATTCTCTCTGGTCATTGTTGCATCAAAGGGACAGTGGTTATCTGAATGCATCTTTTTTAAACTTTATTTTAATTTTTAATTTATGTGTATAGTGTGATGCCTGCATGCATGTAGTAGCACTGCTGTCATGATTCACGAAGGTCAGAGGGGATGTCGAAGTCCCCTCGAACTGGAGTTACAGATAGTTGTAGGCTGCCATGTGGGTGTTGGAATTGAACCTAGGTCCTCTGCAAGAATAGTGTTCTTAACTGCTGAGTCCCTCGCTAGCCCTGTGAATGCATCTCTCTTAAATAAGATCTCTGACACTGAAAAATGTTAACACAAAAGGTCACATAAGATTAAAAAGAGAGTAATACACTGCTCTTCAATAACAAAAAAATAGTATTTTTATCCATCCAAGAATGAACTATAGTTTTCAAATTTTTAAAAAGTTGGTTTGGTATTTTTGAAACGCCTCTCCTTGTAGCTCCGGCTGGCCTAGAACTTAACCATAGCGACCAGGCTGGGCCTTGAACTCACTGAGGGGTCTCTGCTGGAATTAAAGGTGAGTGCCACACATCCGGCTAGTTTTCAAACTTTTAATTCAATTCTATCTAGCAACTGTCAACCAATGAAACAAAGATGCTATATACTTTACAATCAGCAGAAGAAATAATGCCTCTCGTGCTCACTCCATGTCAACAAGAGCAAGAAACAAGGATGCTCAAGAGAGCTATGCAAATGAGCCAGGTGAAGTCTACCCAACCTGCTTCAGAGAGGAAGTCATTAAATAGCTCATCTGTTTTTAAAAAACAAAACACAAACAGCAAAAGACCACCCACAAGTGAGGCATTAAGACGACAATGACCCAATTACTTTACTAAAAATCATTAAAAACAAATAATCAAGGACAAACAGGCACCTGCCTGTACTTCTAGCTTGGGAGACAGAGGCAAGGAGGATCAGGGTTCAGGCCATCTTTGCCATTACTAGTTCAAGCTACATGAGACCCTGTGTCAAGAAAGCAAACAAATCAAGTACAATTCTAGACTCCTCAGTTTTGAAGTTTGAGCCGGTTTATCTACTTGCTAAAGAAGAAATTAGTCCATCTAACTGGCACATTGTAGAAAATAAAGTTAATTAATGATCATAATCATGGGGTTTAGTCCTCTGTAAAGAGGGAAGTACCACAGAACAACCAGATATATAGGCTGCCAGATTAAACAGACACTAACTTGATTTGGGGAGATGGTACTTTTTTTTTTTTTTAGTCTTTTTGAGACAGGGTCTCCCTGTAGCCCCAGCTGTCCTGGAATTTGCTCTGTAGACCCGGCTGGCCCTTGAACTCACAAAGATCCGCCTGCCTCTGCTCCCGAGTGCTAGGATTAAGGCGTGCCACCACCACGCCCAGCTGATGGTACTTTTTATTAAGGATTTGGTCCCTTATATACCAACTTGAAGACTTGAAGCAGTTAACTTCACTTTGGAGCTATAGCCTCAAGTGCAAGTAGATAGTGTGTGTGTCTGTCTGTCTGTCTGTTCTGTNTTTCTTTCTACTGTGCTGTATATCTGAGACCATGGGCAGAGGGGACTTTCTTTAATGACTGGTTTTTGAAAGAACCTTGTGTGAGAAAGTCACTGATTTAGTTGTACTGTACTTATATTCTCAGGATCCAGATAATGAATGGCTCCTGTGGAATAACCTTCATGGAGAGCCTAAATCCGAGCCCTTACACTGTGTCACCTGCCAACTACTTTACTTTGGGGATGTGACTTAATCTCTTTGTACCTTTCTTTCCTCCCCTGTAACATGGGCTGTGGGGATAGCGCAGCCGTTAAAGGCTGAGGCTAAGAACCGCAAAAAAAAAAAAAAACAAAATAAATAAAAATAAGAGATTTTAAGCTGGGTAGGGTAGCATATGCCTTTAGTCCCAGCACTCAGGAGGCAGAGGCAGGGCAGATTTCTGTGAGTTCCAGGCCAGCTGGGACTAAAGGGAGACCCTGTCTCAGATAGATAGATAGATAGATAGATAGATAGATAGATAGATAGATAGATAGATAGATAGAGATTTAAAAATCCTCATTCTTGGATAGGCATGATGATTCATCCTTTTTTTTTTTTTGGTCTTTTCGAGACAGGATCTCCCTGTAGCCCCAGCCCTGGAACTCACCTTGTAGATCAGGCTGGCCTTGAACTCACAAAGATCTGCCTGCCCCTGCCTCTGCCTCCCAAATGCTAAGATTAAAGGTGTGTACCACCACACCTGGCTGCTGCTGATTCATTCTTTTAATCCCAGCACTCAGAAAGCAGAGGCAGGTGGCTCTCTGAGTTCTAGGCCAGTCAGGAATACCTAATGAGACATTATCTGAAAACAAAAACCTCAAAAGTGTTTGATAGCATTTCCCTTCCAGTTAAAGGGAACTTGGTAATACTTCTGTGCCACTTTCTATAATCAGAGCATTCCACTCCTAATTAAGGCTATCCTTCTCCACTTGAGCTCTGGTCCATCCCTTCTCATCAGGATGGCACCTGGCAATCCCTGTCTTGCATAGGCAGTTTCTCCATCACACTGTAAATGATCATCTGAATATAATCCTTAAAAAAAGCTTTGGCACCTTTTCTCCCCCTTGAAAGAAGTTTTACAATAAAGTTCTTTGGAAGTGTAGTGTGTAATTGCTGTCTCTACTTTCTCACCTCTTAAGTGCTCCTCAACCACTGAGATTGGGTTTTATCCCCAAGACTCCACTGCAGTAGCTCTTATCTAGGTCCTCCAGGGCCTCTATCTTACCAGTTTGAATAGATATGACTTAGTATACTCATCCTATTAAACCTTTGGGCAACATTTGAACCACTGCCACTCCCTTCACTCTTGGACTCTGTAACACTATATACTCAGCGGTTTCCTTAACTCTTTGGATATTAATTTTCAGTATTCTTTTTTTTTTTATTGAAGAAGATATTTTATTCAAGTTCCTGAAACAAACTTGAGGAACAATTTTGGTTCTTAATTAGAGAAGTAGGGCCACATTAAAATATGAAAACAAACAGCTTCCATGTGATGAGAGCTCAAATCTACATGAGCTTCCTTGTTCACTGAGCCTGCCTGAATGAGGCAGCACCCAGGAGTTTGGGTGCATTCTCTTGTCTTCCTGGGTTATCATTTCTAGCTCCATCTGCATGCTGTGAACTACAGAATAAAACTTTGTAATCCTGGCAACTTGTGCAGTTACAGACTTGTGTAATAACCACATATTTGATTACCATTTAAATCATAGTAATGTGTGGCCAACATTTATTGAGCATTTATTGTGGCTTGGACTGTGTTGTAACAGTACACATGTAATCTCACCTAACCTTTATGACCACTCTATGAGGTACCACTGTTTCCAGTTTATAGGCAAGAAAACAGGCATTGAAGCATGTGCATATTTAATAGTTATTTTACCTTAGCCATGTCCTTAATGTCTTGATTTTCTCCCTTAAACTTTTATCATTCCCAGTCTTTGTTTTGGAATGACATATACCCAGTTACTCAGACCTGCAGTGTCAAAAGAATTATCCCAAAGCTAAGCTATTAGTAAATTCTATCTGGATTGCATCCAAAATACACCCAAATTCCCAACTTCCTCTCACCAACTCTCCTACCAAAACCCCAGACTGTCCCTTACAGTCTCTTGCCTAGACTTTCTCATTCTTACCTCACAGTGTGTATTCTCACACAGCAGCTGTATATTCCAGTATAGGACCATATTCCTTCTTCACATTAAATCTTGATGTGTCTGCCATGACTGCTAGAATAAACCCAGATTCTTATTATGGTCTGAGGTGAGATGGTATCTGGTCCAGCATGTTTTTCATCACTGCTCTTCACATTCCTTCCACTGCAGAACTGCACTAGCCTTCTGTCTGTAATACACACCATGCTTGTTACTGTCTCTGGGCTTTTGTCTATTGGGCCACTGTTCTTTTTTTTTTTTTTAATTTTATTTATTTCTGTATGTGTATGAATGTACTGTCTGCATGCAAGTCTGTGCACCCGTGTCGTGCAATGCCGCGGAGGTCAGAAGAGGGTGTCGGATTCCCCTGGAACTGGAGTTCTCCTGGAATTGGAGTTTCGGACGGTTCTCGGCCGCCATGTGGATGCTGGGGATCGAACCCGGGTCCTCTGTAAGAGCAGTCGGCGCTCTTAACCGCTAGGCCATCTCTCCAGCCCCCATGGGCCACTGTTCTATTGAGGCCTTTATGTTTATTTCTGCAAATGCTAGATGCTCTCTGTTGTAGTATAGGAACCATACACAATACATAAATAAAATGAGCTGGGTATGGTGGCGCACACCTTTAATCCTTGCACTTGGGAGGCAGAGGCAGGCAAATCTTTGTGAGTTCAAGGCCAGCCTAGTATACAGAGCGAATTCCAGGATAGGTGGGGCTACAGGGACACCCTGTCTCGAAAAGACTAAAATAAAATGAGATGCTTTGTGTCAATAAAAGTTTATTTGGAGGGGCTAGAGATAAACTCAGTAGTTAAGAGCATACCCTGCTCTTGCAGAGTTTGGTTCCCAGCACCCTTATCATGGCTAACAACCACCTGTAACTCCAGTTTTGGAGATATGAAGCCCTTTTCTGGCCTCCACAGGCATTGGACATGCATAGTGCACACTTGCATGCAGGCAAAGTACTCATACACATGAAAATAAAATTCTAAGAAATTTATTTGTTGGTGGTTCATATTTAATCCCAGTACTCAGGAGGCTGAGGAAGGAAAATTACTTCAAATTTGAGACCAACCTGGGCTACATAGTGAGTTGCAGGTCATCCTGGGGTCACAGAGTGAGACTTTTTTTTTTTTCTGTCTTTTCGAGACAGAGTCTCTATGTAGCCCCAGCTGTCCTGGAACTCACTTTGTACTGTGTCCAATCATGACAGCCAAGTAAGGTGATGCATACTTAGAATCCCAAGAACTCTGGAGGCTGAGGCAGGAGAATTGCCATGAATTCAAGGCTAGCCTGGGCTATATAAAGAGACCTCTCCCAAAATTGTTTTTAATATAATTTTTTATTTTGTTTGTGTATGTGTATGCATGCATGTGTGTAGGCATGTTTGTGTGCACGTGGAAGCCCGGGGTCAACTTCAATTCTCTCCCTCGCTCACTCTTCACCTTATTTTATTTTTTGAGACAGGGTCTTTCTTTGTAGCCCTGGTTGACCTGAAACTCAGTAGACTAGGCTGGCCTCAAACTTACAGAGATCCACCTGCATCTGCTTCCAAACACTGAGATTAAAGATGTGGGCCACAACACCCAGCCTTTCCACCTTATATTTTGAGACAGGGTCTTTGACTAATGTTTCACTAGCCGTGTTGGACTGCACCCCCTCAGAATCTGCCAAGCTAGGCCGCACTTTCCACAGTGCTGAGGCTACAGAGGAGCACTGCACACCTGGCTCTGATGTGTGTGCTAGAGATCTGAATTCAGGCTGCTTGTTTAGCAAGCACTTTATCCACTGAGCCATCTTCCCAGCCTCATTTCATGTACTTTTTTTGAGACAGGGTCATCCTGTAGCCCTACCTGGTCTGAAACTCATGATGTAGACCAGGCTGGCCTGGGTCTCACACAGATCCAACATCTGCTTCCTGAATGCTGGGATTAAAGGCATGTGCCACCATATTCAGCCATATAAAAATTATATTACATTGTGTGTGTATGTGTGTGTGTGTATACACACACATACGTATGTACGTACGTGTACATATATGCATGCTCACACTTGTGAAGGTTGAGGAGAGCTACTTAGCAGGAATTCCACTCTGTGGGTCCTGGAGATGGAACTCAGGTGAGTGTCTTTGCCCATTAAGTCATCTTGCCAGCCCTCATAGAATCTTTATGTATGTGAAATTCTTTTACGTTTTCTAACCATTTAAAAAATGACAAAACAGGGCTGGAGAGATGCCTAAGCGATTAAGAACACCGACTGCTCTTGCAGAAGACCCAGGTTCCATACCCAGAACCCACGTGGCGGCTAAGAACCGTCTTTAACTCCAGTTCCAGGGGAATCTGATGCCCTCTTCTGGCCTCCATGGCATTGCATGACAACGGTGCACCAACCTACATGCAGACAGTACACTCATACACATAAAGAAAAATAATAATAGGGGGCTGGAGAGACGGCCCAGCAGTTAAGAGCACCAACTGCTCTTGCAGAGGACCCGGGTTCAATCCCCAGCACCCACATGGCGACTGAGAACCGTCTTTGACTCAAGTTCCAGGGGAATCCGACACCCTCTTCTGACCTCTGTGGCATTGCATGACACGAGTGCACAAACCTACATGCAGACAGTACATTCATACACATACAAGAATAAATAAAAAAATTTTTTTAAATAAATAAAATAAAAAATGACAAAACATTTTAATGTTAGCTCATGGAACAAACAAAAACTGGGTCAACTTTGGCTCCTGGTTCTCGGTTTGTCTGATCCTTGGTGAACCGTCATGTAAGAGAAGTGTTTCCTAATTTCTTGATGAATTCACAGCAGCCCCATCAGTCCTTACTGCTCTGGTGTCTATTATTTGTTAGGCATTTATTTTCTGTCTCTCTTAGATTGTATGCTCACATGGCAGGAGTTCTGTTACTTTTCCATCTGTGCATTCTCAGAGTCAGACAGTACCTGGCAGTACTCAGTAATATTTGCAGAGTGAATGCTAATCTCTTTTGAATTACAATCATAGGTTGCTGTCTGCATTCCTCCTTTTTCAGTCTCTTTTCTACTCTAGTTCATCATACGGTTTATCATTTCCAGAATAAACTTCAAACACAGTTATGTGTCTTCTCCATTAGAAAGCTGGTGGTAGTGCCTATTGTTTGCTGTGTCTGTTTTAAATGCCCTATGCGGGGCTGGAGAGATAGCCTAGCAGTTAAGAGCACCGACTGCTCTTGCAGAGGACCCGGGTTCGATCTCCAGCACCCACATGGCGGCTAAGAACCCTCTAACTCCAATTCCAGGAGAACTCCAGTTCCAGGGGAATCTGACGCCCTCTTCTGACCTCCACGGCATTGCACAGCATGGGTGCACAGACCTGCATGCAGACAATACATTCATACACATAAAAAAAAAAAGAATATTTGCTGCTCATTCAGAGGACAAGAGTTTGGTTCTCAGAACTTGCATCGGTCAGGTGGTTCATAGCTGCCTGTAACTCCAGCTCCAGGGCATCCTATACCCTCCTCTGTGTGCACGCACACACACACATACACACACACACACACACACACACACACACACACACAGAAGTAAGTTTTGCACCATATAGTCACACACAAGTGCTGTGTATGTGGTTTCAGAGAAATTTCTAATCCTATTTTTGTCTGTAAACCTTTTTGCAACTGAATTCATACTTTAGCCCCTTTCCCCTTTCTCAAGAGAATTCTCCACTGGGCTTTGTATTTGATCCTGCTGCTGGTCCCACCTCCCCGACCCCTTTTCCATATATTAGCTCTCCTTTTCAGGGTTTTCAGTTCTTCCTCCCTGCTCTGTTCTTCAGTGTACAAACACAACCAACCTCAAAAGGAGTCCCTTAAGGTGGCCCTTTCTTCCTTTGTGCCTTCTGTCTCCTTCCTTATATAAGTTTTTATTTATCTATTTATTTATTTATTTATTTATTTTATGTATATGAATGTATTGTCTGCATGTAGGTTTGGGCAATGCCGCGGAGGTCAGAGGAGGGTGTCGGATTCCCCTGGAACTCGAGTTCTCCTGGAATTGGAGTTCCAGATGGTTCTCAGCCGCCATGTGGGTGCTGGGGATCGAACCCGGGTCCTCTGCAAGAGCAGTCGGCGCTCTTAACCACTAGGCCATCTTTCCAGCCCCCCATATATAAATGAGTTTTACAAAAGTAAGCTCACTCATGTCCATTTTCCCACTGTGTGTTGTGCTGGGAATCAAACTGAGAGCCCTGTGCATGCTGGGCAAGTGCCTACTGCTGAGCTGCAGCTCCAGTGCCACGCATTTGGTCCTTTCGAGATGGTCTCTGTAGCCACTGCTCTCCTAGAACTTGCTCTGTAGACCAGGCTCCCCTCGATCTCACAAGAGATCTTCCTGCCTCTGCCTTCCAAGTGCTGGGATCAAAGGCGTGCACCACCACACCAGGCTTCTGTTTTCCCACTTTCTAATCCCACCTCAGCTAGCTTTAGTTTAGCTCCTTTTGCCTTTAATGCTACATGGAAATCAGCTTTGGTAAACATCCCAATTTTGATATCCATTGTTAAGTTGTCTTACCCATCTTGACTAGTCCTTGACACGGATCTTTTCCTGAATTTCTCTTCTTTCTTGGTTCACTTTCTTCTATATGATGCTCTGGGTAGACATTCTTCTTGGCTATATGAGATCCTGTCTCAATAAGTAAGTAAGTAAATAAATAAATAAATAAATAAATAAATAAATAAGCTAGGATGGACAGATGGGGATTAATCTTTAGCATTTTCTCTTTATTTTTGTCTAGTCTATTTCAGGAGGTAGTTAACTTATTTAATACTTCGTCTAAAAATGTGATGATATCGGCCAGGCATGGTGGCACTTGCCTTTAATCCTAGCACTTGGCAGGCGGATTTCTGTGAGTTCAAGTCCAGCCTGGTCTACAGAGTGAGTTCCAGGCTAGCTGGGGCTACAGGGAGACCCTGTCTCAAAAAAAACAAAAAAAAAAAAAAAAAGTAAAAAAATGTGATGCTGTCTAGACAGGGACCTTTAAATGTGGTCAGTAGAAGGATGCATCTGCTGCATATACAGCCCAGAAGTTTAAAGTGGCTCAGATGTGGAAAAAGTTCAAAGGTAGGAAGAAGCTGGACATGGTGGCACACGCCTTTAATCCTAGCACCCAGGAGGCAAAGGCAGATGGATCTTTGTGAGATCCAGGCCAGCAGGGGTAGGGAGTACAGGGAAATCCTGTCTCAGACCACCCCCTAAAGAAAGAGTCCAGTTATGTTAATGCATTTAAATGCTGGTATGTTAATAAGTTTTCCTTTATCATTGTTTAATAAAGTTATAGGCAAATAAAAGAAGAAAAAAAAAAAGCAGTCTCTACTTTTCCACTGCAGTCAGTGATTTGGTTTGGTGTTTTTGAGACAGGGTCTCACTATGTAACTCAGGCTGGCCTCAAATTTGATATCTTGCCAGATGCTGAGACTGGAAGTGTGCCACTACCACCTTGGCTGTCACAGTGGCTGACCTTTTGAAAGCCCTAGCCATCCTTCTCTCCTGCCTGAAGAGTCACTGACTTCATAGAGCCTTTAGGATTTGGTTCACATGTGCTGCAAGATAAACAAGCTTTAGAGGCCTATAAGACCTTACATGATCTGCCTTCCTCCTTCCCGTATTCAGTAAGATCTGCTGCCTTGTTTGTGTATGGTACCCCTGTGGTTTGTATATTGTTTACTCCCTGTGCAACACTAGCTAGCTCCTACTCCTTCAAAGGTGAGGTCAAGTTTCATCTCTGTGCAGTGGCTTCCCGACCCTTTGTCTTGATAGACTTGCTGCCTTTGGTCCACATTCTGCACACATTCCTGTAGCTGCAGTCTTCTTCCTCTAGCACACTGGCCAAGGCATTGCATTCTACTCTTTTTTTTCTTTTTCATTTTTTGTCTTTTTGAGACAGATCTCTCTGTAGCCCCAGCTAGCCTAGAACACACTCTGAACCATAGATACCACCTCAGTTTCCCAAGTACTGGGATTATAGATGTATGCCACCACACCCATACTCAGCTTGACGATGTCTTTATCTCTCTTCATGCTTTAATATACACACACATACACACTTTGAGACATGATCTCCCTGTAGGTCCAGCAGTCCTAGAACTCACTGTATGTACCAGACTGGCCTCAATTTCCCAGACTTGGGCCTGTGTCTGCTTCCCAAATGCTGGGTTTAAGGGCTTATACCACCATGATCAGCTATATATATTTTTGAACATGCTTTGTTTTTATGTGTATGAATACACATAAAATTTTGCCTGCATGTGTGCAGTGCCCACAAAAGCTAGAAGACAGTGTTACCCTGGAACGGAGTTACAGCCAATTGTTAGCCATCATGCGGGTGTTGGGCACCAAACCCAGGTTCTCTGCAAAAGCAGCCATTTCTCCCGCTCCGATTTATGTTAGTTTTTAAATTATGCGTGTCTGTGTGTGAGTATATACGTGTGAATGCAGTGCCTGCAGAGGCCAAGGGCATTGGGTCCCCTGGAACTGGAGTTACGAGCACTTGTGAGCCACTTGCTGGGAAACAAACTTGAGTCCTCTGGAAGAGCAGTAGGCACTTTTAATGGTGAAGCCATCTTTCCAGCCTACCCCCCCAACCTCAGCACATAAAGTTTTTTTTTTTTCCATTTATTTTCCTATGTGTATGAATGTACTGTCTGCATGCAGGTTTGTGCACCCGTGTTGTGCAATGCTGCAGAGGTCAGAAGAGGGTGTCGGATTCCCCTGGAACTGGAGTTCTCCGGGAATTGGAGTTACAAACGGTTCTCGGCCGCCATGTGGGTGCTGGGGATCGAACCCGGGTCCTCTGCAAGAGCAGTCGGCACTCTTAACCTCTAGGCCATCTCTCCAGCCCCACAGCACATAAAGTTTTAATGAATGAGTTGGTTTAGTTGCCTCTCAGACCTTATTTATTTAATTTCAGGTTGAGACAAGGTCTCACTGTATAGACCAGGTTGACCTTGAACTTGCAGTCATCCTCCAGCCTCTGCCTTCCGAGTGTTGGAATTACAGACCTGTCACCACACCCAACATCCTTATGCTTTTTTGTTTTTTTAGATTTTTTTTTTTTTTAGTTTTTTCCTTTTTTTTTGGTATTTTTGAGGCAGGGTCTCCCTTTTAGCGCCAGCTGTCCTGGAGCTCGCTCTGTAGACCAGGCTGGCCTTGAACTCACAGAGATCCACCCACCTCTACCTCTCGAGTGCTGGGATTAAAGGCGCTTGACACCATGCCTGGCTTAGATTTTTTTTAAAAGTTACTTGGGGAGGGCAGTTCTGGGATTTGAATCCTGGGCTTTATGCATGCTAGGCAAGTGCTCTACCACTGAGCCACATCTCAGCCCTAAAGAAAGTTTTGTATGTGGGTGTGTGCCCACACAGGAGTATGTGGAGGCCAGAGGACAACCTTGGTGTCATCAGCATAAACACCATCTACCTTCTTTGACACAGGGTCAGTCATTGGCCTGAAGCTCACCAATTAGGCTAGACTGCCTGGCATTTTTAATGTGCAGTTCTGTAGATTGAACTTGGGTTCTCAACTCTTTCAAGGCAAGGACTTTACTGAAATTGAGCCATCCTACTAGCCCTAAAAAATTATTTTTAGCTGGGTGTGGTGGCACATGCCTTTAAGTCTCAACACCCAGGAGGCAGAGGCAGGCGGATCTCTGAGATGGAGGCCAGATTGGTCTACATAGCAAGTTCCAGGTCAGCTGGGACTACACCAAGACCCTGTCTCAGATTAAAAAAAATTTTTTTTAATTGACAAAAAATAATTGTATATATTTCTGGTACACTGTGTGTGTGTGTGTGTGTGTGTGTGTGTATGTACGTCCTCAAGCTAAAGAGTATATTTTCTTTCCATTTTTAAAAGTATTTTATTATTTTTTATTTTATGTGTACAGTGTATTACCTACAAGCCTGCGTGTGTTTAAGTGTACCCATGTCATACAATGCCTGTAGAAGAGAATGTCAAATTTCCTTGGAACTGGATGGTTATTAGCCGCCATGTGAGTGCTGAGAATTGAACCTGGTTTCTCTACAATTGCAGTCAGTGGTCTCAAACTCTGAGCCATCCATCCAGCCCTCCCAGCCCTCCTAAAGAGTATATTTATTACCTCACCAACTTTTTATGGTGGAAATGTTAAAAACCTATCTTTTATTGGCAATTTTTAAATACATACTGTATTGTTATAGCCTTTAGTTATCTGCTGGCACAAATAGACCACTAAAACTCATTCCTCCATCTTTTGTTTTTTTTTTTGGTCTTTTTGAAACAGGGTCTCCCTGTAGCCCCAGCTGTCCTGTAACTCACTCTGTAGACCAGGCTGGTCTTGAACTCACAAAGATCCGCCTGCCTCTGCCTCCCAAGTGCTAGGATTAAAGGCATGCGCCACCATGCCCGGCTCTCATTCCTCCATCTTAACTGAGACTTTGATCAGCACTTTTCCCTTATTCCTCCTTTTTCTAGCCTCTGGTAACTACCTTTCTATTCTCTTCTTAGCTTCTGTGTATAAGTGAGCTCACATAGTACTTAAATTTCTGTGCTCAGGTTGCTTCCAATTCATTCTTTTCCATGAGAATGGCCAAATTTCTTCCTTTAAATTTTTATTTTATGTGTATAACTCTTTTGCCTATATGTCTGTAAGTGCACCCCTCCCATGGAATGCTCATGGGTGCCAGAAGAGTGTGTTGAATTCTCCATAACTAGAGGTCCTCTGCCAATGCTCGTAACCCCTGAGCCATCTCTCCAGCCCTGAATTTCTTCCTTTTTAAGGATAGAATAATGTCCCAATGTGCATATGTACCTCATTTCCTGTGGTAATCTGTCATAAAGTGCTGAAATGAACTGGGAAGTGCAGATCTCTCTTCACACCAGTTTGAGTTCCTTTGCTGAATATTCAGACATCAGAATATTAGTTATATGGTAGTTTCGTTTTTAGCTTTTTGAGGGACAGCCATACCTGGCTATACTAACTTGGACTCCCAGTGGCCATGCACAAATCTTCAGCAGCATTTGCCATCATTTATCCTTAATACTAGCTGCTCTAACAGCTGTAAACTGATATCATTATGACTTGACTTTAGTCCCTATGTATTCTTTCTTTCGTTCTTTTGTGTGTGTGTGTGTGTGTGTGTGTGTGTGTGTGTGTGTGTGTGTTTGAGATAGGGTCTCCCTGTAGCCCCAGCTGCCCTGGAACTCACTATGTAGACCAGGCTGACCTTGAACTCACAGAGATCCACCTGCCTCTGCCTCTCAAGTGCTGGGATTAAAGGCCTATGCTGCCATGCCCGGCCTATGTATTCTAATTGTACATTGTTTTGTTTGTTTCTGTTGGGGATTGGTACATGCTAAGTACATGTTCTACCACTGAGCTATATTCTCCCCAACCTCTGATCCGTAAACATTTTTTACACTTGTGTGTGACTGTGTGTGTGCGTGCAGGCGCGTGCCAGTTAGAGGACAAGTTTCAGGGGTCAGTTCTCTCTGCAATATGGGTCCTGGGATCAGACTTGGGGGCAAGCACCTTTATCCACTGAGCCATCTCACCATCAGTAAACACGTTCCAAGAATTCTGCCTGCTAACCAGAACGTTAACAAAAATTCTGTCTGCTCAGGACATGGTGCTTACTGGACCTCATTTGGTGACCATGGGAAGGGAAAACCCCAGTGTGGAGCACAAGGGCAGGTCTGATGTTTGGGCTTGGCAAGGAGGAGCCTTCAAACATTACATCTTTCAGCCTAATAAAAAAAAGAAATCATAAGCTGAAGATGCTAAAAGATATATGTGGCATGCATAAATGCATATTTTGGAGTGAAGCAGATTGGAAGGAACAACAACAAAAGACTGGGTCAAAGAACTGACTGAAATAAATGGTGAACTTCTGCTCAAAGTAGTAAACTTCTGTATCGAATTTTTTTTTTTTTTTTTTTTTTTTTTTTTTTT
>VZQC01014834.1:3154084-3170448 GCA_009823505.1 Rhizomys pruinosus
TTTTTTTTTTTTGTCTTTTCGAGACAGGGTCTCCCTGTAGCCCCAGCTGTCCTGGAACTCACTCTGTAGACCAGGCTGGCCTTGAACTCACAAAGATCCGCCTACCTCTGCCTCCCAAGTGCTCAGATTAAATGCGTGCACCATCACACCCAGCCTCTTTTTTTTTTAGACAGAGTTTCCCTGTGGTCCCAGCTGGCCTTGAAATCACAGAGATCCACCTGCCCCTGCTTCCCGAGTAGTAGGATTAAAAGTGTACACCACCGCCGCCGGGCATGGTGACACATGCCTTTAATCCTAGCACTCGGGAGGCAGAGGCAGGTGGATTTTTGTGAGTTCAAGGCCAGCCTGGTCTACAGAGTGAGTTCCAGGACAGCTGGGGCTACAGGGAGACTCTGTCTCAAAAAGACAAAAAAAAAGGGGGGCTGGAGAGATAGCCTAGCAGTTAAGAGCACCGACTGCTCTTGCAGAGGACCCGGGTTCGATCCCCAGCACCCACATGGCGGCTAAGAACGGTCTGTAACTCCAATTCCAGGAGAACTCCAGTTCCAGGGGAATCTGAGACCCTCTTCTGACCTCGGAGGCATTGCATGACACGGGTGCACAAACTTACATGCAGACAGTACATTCATACACATATAAGAATAAATAAAATTAAAAAAAATTAAAAAAACAAAAAAAAGTGTTCACCACCATGCCCAGCTTAACTTACTTTTTTTTCTTAAGTACTTATATTTTTATTGAGAATTTCTACAATATATTTTGATCATAATCACTTCCCCACTTCTCCCTCAACTCCTCCTGGATCCATCCCCAAATTTGTGCTACTCATATACTCATGGATGTGAAGCCATCTACTGGAGCATGATTGACCAACCACAGGCCACACCCTTAAAGAAAATTGACTCTGCCTCTCCAGAAGCCATGACTGTCCATAGCTCCTCAGTTATTAGTGGGGTTCATGAACCCTTTCTCACTCCATGCTAGAATGTTGGTTGGCTTGACCTTGTGCAGGCAACTGCAGTTGCTATGAGTTCATAAGTACAGCAGTCCTGTCATATTCTGAAGACACTGTTTCGCTCTAGTCCTCCCTGACCTCTGCTACTTAATCTTTCTGAACCCTCTTCCGTGATGGTCCCTGAGCCTTAAATGGTGGGGCACAGTATAGATGCCCCCTTTATAGCTGATACTCAACTGACACTTATTCTCTGCACTTTGACCAGTTGTGAGTTTCAGAGTTGGCCACTATCTACTGCATAAAACTCTTCTATGATGAGGTCTGAGAGCTGTACTAATCCATAGGTATAGAGATAGGAGAAGATGGCAGTTTGATACTGTGTCCATTTAGCAGAATAATAGTAATAGTTTTGCCCCTGGGCCTGTGAACCAGCCATGGGTTCTTAGTCAGATTTACAATACCAGAGTAAGTTTTGTTGAATTTTTTTTCAGTTGATTAAATAAAGTTAATTTTTTTTTTTTTTTTTCTTTTTGACACAGGGTCTCCCTATAGCCCCGGCTAGGCTGGAACTCACTCAGTAGACCAGGCTGGCCTTGAACTCACAGAGATCTCCTACCTCTGCCTCCCCAGTGCTAGGATTAAAGGCGTGTGTCACCATGCTCCGCTTAAAGACAGTTCTTAGCTGCTATGTGGGTGCTGGGAATTGAACCTCGGTCCTCTGCAAGATCAGTCAGCGCTCTTAACCAACTGAGCTATCTCTCTAGCCCCCTAAAGTTGATTTTCTAATTGAAGGAATTTTGAGTTTTCAGACAGATTTTAGAGACAGAATGCTAAGATTTGGTTGCTAAAGGGCATGTGTGGGTCTTTGGCTCCTAGTAAAGTATTGTGAGGTGCTATCCTAGTTTGCTTTCAATTGCTGTGACAAAACAACATGACCAATACCAACTTGGGGAGGAAAGGGTTTATTCATCTTACAGCTCCCAGGTTACTGTTCATTACATAGGGAGCCCAAGGAAGGCACTCAGGGCAGGAACCTGGAAGCAGGAGCTGAAGCACAGGTCATGGAGGAACGCTGCTTACTAGCTTGCTCCTCTGGCCCATGCTCAGCCTTTCTCTCTCTCTTTCTTTCTCTTTCTTTCTTTCTTTCTTTTTCTTTCTCTCTCTTTCTTTCTTTCTTTCTTTCTTTCTTTCTTTCTTTCTTTCTTTCTTTCTTTCTTTCTTTCTTTCTTTCTTCCTTCCTTCCTTCCTTCCTTCCTTCCTTCCTTCCTTCCTTCCTTCCTTCTTTCTTTCTTTCTTTCTTTCTTTCTTTTTTTGGGGTCTTTTTGAGACAGGGTCTCCCTGTAGCTCTGGTTGTCCTAGAACTTGCTGTGTAGACCAGGCTGGCCTTGAACTCACAAAGTTCCACCTGCCTCTGCCTCCCAAGTGCTAGGACTAAACGCATGTGCCACCACGCCCAGCATCAGCCTGCTTTCTTATACAATATAGGACCACCTTCCCAGAGCTGGCACCACCCACAGTGAGCTGGGTCCTCCCATATCATCCAACAATCAAGAAAATACTCTATAGACACAGACACAGACCAGTCCAATGGAAACAATTCCCCAGTTGAGTCTCCCTCAAACCAGATGTATCAAGTTGACACTAAAGCTGTCCAGCACAGGTGCCAAGGAAAGAATGTGAACAGAGTCGTGGTAGGCCTTGTCCATCTCAGGGCTGGCTGAGCCTGGTTAATAGAGATGTTTTATTATTTTGATACCTAGCTTGGTTCCATAATTTAGATACTATGATTAGTGCCATAGGATTTTGTGGGGGTTTGTTTTGTTTTATTTGGTTCTTTGGTTGGTTGGTTGGTCGGTCGGTCGGTCGGTCGGTCGGTCGGTCGGTCTGGGAGACAGGGTCTTATATAGCCCAGGCTGGCATGGGACTCCCTGTATGATGTGGAATGTCCGATTCTCCTGCCCCCACTTCTCTGGGATTACAGGAATATGTCACCATCCCTGGTTTTATGCAGTGCTGGGAGTTGAATCCAGGGCTTTAGGGATGCTAAGCAGTCATTCTCCCAACTCAGTTACATCTTCACCCAGCCCCAGTAGAGATGTTCTCAGTGTATCTTTGGAAACTCTACCTTAGCTTAGGAGGTGAATAATTCTAAGTAGGTGATTCTCTTCCTTAGACTCTGGTAATTTGGGAAGCACTAAGAAAAACACAGAAAGCCGGGCGTGGTGGTGCACGCCTTTAATCCTAGCACTTGGGAGGCAGAGGCAGGTGGATTTTTGTGAGTTCAAGGCCAGCCTGGTCTACAGAGTGAGTTCCAGGACAGCTGGCGCTACAGGGAGACCCTGTCTCAAAAAGACCAAAAAAAAAAGAAAAAGAAAAAAACACAGAAAACTTAAATATTTTAGTTGGGTGTCGGGAAGAAAAAGCATTGGTCTATCAGTAATGACCACTGGTATAACTAGGGATTGTGTCATACTTGTTCACTGCAGATAATTCAAGTCTCTATTTCCAGCTCACTGAGTTAACAGTAGTGAAGAATAGTGATAACTCTGTCATACTTTGGAAGAATTTTGAAATTTGTTGAGTATTTTTCACCAACCAAATACCAAGATAAGAAGAAGAATGAACTATTCCAAGATGTGAGCAATTTTTAAAATTCTGGAATATGAGTTACATAGTGTTTTATTCTTCAGTAACATTTTAATGAGATACTGGTTTTTGGAAGGAAAACTAAAATTATGCACCTGTCTTTACCTTAGGTACTATTTGGAAATAAGAATCATGTCTTTCTCAACTTTTTAACACAGAATACACAGCTCTGGGATAAGTATGTAAACATTTTTTAAAAGAATCAGTAAATCGGGGCTTGGAGAGATAGCCTAGCAGTTAAGAGCTCCGACTGCTCTTGCAGAGGACCCGGGTTCGATCCCCAGCACCCACATGGTGGCTGAGAACCGTCTGTAACTCCAATTCCAGGAGAACTCCAGTTCCAGGGGAATCTGACGCCCTCTTCTGACCTCTGAGGCATTGCACGACACGGGTGCCCAAACCTACATGCAGACAGTACACTCATATAAATAAATAAATAAATAAATAAATAAATAAATAAATAAATAAATAAGTAAATAAATAAATAAATAAATAGAAATTAAAAAATACTTTGTTGAATTTTTGTGGATTTCATATAATTCTGAATCATATTTAGCACCCCCTTTCCTGTTGTCACCCCCTCATAGCCCACCCTCAGGACTTCAAGCATTCTGTCATATATGTTAAGGCCTATCAAGACAAGTTCATGTACCCAGATGTCCCTCACTGCCAGTTCATCCACTGGAGCCTGATCAGCTGACTTCTAGCGTCACACCATTTTTTTTTTTTTACCATCACATTCTTTTTTTTTTCCACATAAATTTATTTATTTATTTATTTTTAACAAATCTAGACCCGTGTTCCCACTCATTCCCCCACCCCGCCAGAGCTCATGCATTCTTAAAGAAGATCAATTCTCCCTCACCCAGCAGTGATCAGCTGCCAGTAGTCCTCACCAAAGTTATGGCCTCCTGCTCATTTCTCCAGTTCAATGCTGGGTTTTTTTTGTTTTGTTTTGTTTTTAAATTTTATTTATTTTTGTATGTGTACGAATGTACTGTCTGCATGTAGGATATTATCTTAAGTCTTTATCAAGACAAGAAGCCAAGGATCTCCTGTAACGCCAGCCATGTCCCTGAAAAACCTCTCTCTATTAAATAAAGAACAACAGACGGTGAGGAATATGCCCTTTTAAAACAAATATAAGTTCACTGTTTAAAGATCCAGAGTCGTAGAGTTTTAGTCTTCTAACTGAAAGTCTAATTCTATTTTAAGAGTTCCTTAAAAACAAAAAAATATAATTTTTTAAAAAAAAAACTTAGCTCTCATAGTTCTGGAGTACACTATCCAAGCTGCTAAGTGAGAAAACTCAATAACAGTGGATGCAGCCCCCAGATTATAAAGGCCTCATACACCACAAACAAAGACACAGCACGAAGACACGCAAACTATAAATTTGGACCTGCAGTAGTGGTACTTTTGTTTTGGGGGTAATCAACAGTTACTTAATTGTATTTACCAGCACCACAAAATGCAGAGGGAACTCCATGTTGCACATCAATAAAACACACCGACAACATAGCATGGCTGGAGAGGTCACAGCACTTAGAGAAAATTCTAAGTCTGTTCTATCTCTAGATAAAAAATGTAATTTCCTTACATATCAGGCTAAATTATAAGCGAATCCTTATATATAACAGAACAAGCTGCCAGTTAATAACAATCATCAAAGAAGCTTCTTTTAGCAAAAGGTAGGAACGAAAAATAATAGGTATCCAACAGCACATTAGTCACACCACCACAGAAATAAAGTGTGATCGTGAAAATGAACCCAAACTAAGTACATATCTAAACAGTGGAACAACTCATTACACCTAAGCCAGCTCACGGAACACAGATGGAACAAAAAGTAAAGCAAGAAATAATACAAATAATGATTCTTAATTGAAAACTCATCAATGAGCTCCTCATTGCACAGAAGGACAATGAACAACAAAAGCACACAAAATGGCACAAAGCTGTAGAGAAATAAAGAAAGTTCTGCAGATTGTCGAGGTCTTTAGACGGGAACTCCTACTATTAAAACTCTCGCCCAACCCAGGACTTCAGAGGCCATTGCAGGGCTGCATATGTTAAGGAGCAGGGAGAAGACGCAATGGAAACACAATATCTTTTTTTTTTTTTTTTTTTTAATTACAGTAACTTTTGAAGATAGAGCTCTCCCTGTGTAGCTCTACGCTGGCCTTAAAGAACCTCACAGAGATCCACCTGCACTCATTCAAATACCTCAGATGCATGTATAATAAAGTCATAGAAAAATCTGGGCAGTAGAGAAGTGTAAGCACGCCTTTAATCCTAGCAACTTGGGAAAGCAGATGGCATGCGCTGATCTTTCTGTGAGTTCAAGGCCAGCCTGGTCTACAGAGTGAGTTCCAGGAAGCCAGAGAGCTACAGGAGAGACCTTGTCTCAAAAAAGACGAAAAATAAACTAAATAAGTAAAATAACATAAACGTAACAACTAAATTAAAGGTGTGCAACACCACATCTGGATGGAAAACAAAGAGTCCTGAGACCCTTCACTCCATATGAACTTACAGCAAAAGTGGTTGATCAGCATGCAACAAGACCCATGCANAAAAAAAAAAAAAAAGCAGACCTCACAAAGTCATCCTATATTTCATATCCTAAGAAAATTCTTGGCTAGAAATAGTCTAATAGTCTTTTGGCCTGGAGAGATGGTTCAGTGGTTAAAAGCACTGGCTGCACTTACAGAGGACCCTGGTTCAATTCCCAGAACCCATATGATGGCTAACAACTGTAAGTACAGTTCCAAGGGATCTGACACCCCTTTCTGACACAAACATTGCACGCCATGGGTACACTTACATACTTACAGGCAGAAAACCCTCATATACATAAAATTAAAATAAAGCTAAAAAATTATCTTAAAGAACTATCCTTTCTTGTCTTTTCTCCCCCCCCCCCCATTTTCTTTTTGAGACAGGTTCTCGCTGTGTAGTGCTCAGTGGTCTAGAACTCATTATGTAGATCAGGCTAGCGTGGAATTCACAAGGATCTTACCTGTCTCTGCCTCCTGATTGCTTTGATTAAAGGCATGTGCCTCTACACCTGGCCCAAAGTATAGTCTTTTTTGACTACTCATTCTTTTCTTGTCTAATCTTATTCTAATTAAGAACAGAAGGAGACCAATGTTGCCTGTCATTTTAGGAAATATTGGAACACCTAAATATTGACAGTTAAATTACTGCTTGATAGCTCAGTGGTACTCCTAATGTTCTAGAGGACATTGCAATTAGGATTGTATAATGAAGTCTGAAATATAGAAAGTAATTCACTGAGGTTGCTGATAACAAACACAGTATTTATCTCATTTTAAAAAAGAGTAGTTGGGCTGGAGAGATGGCTCAGTAGTTAAGAGCTCCGACTGCTCTTGCAGAGGACCCAGGTTCAATTCCCAGCACCCACATGGCGGCTAAGAACTGTCTTAACTCCAGTTCCAGGGGAATCCAACACCATCTTCTGACCTCTGCATTGCATGACACGGGTGCACCTACTTACATGCAGACAGTACACTCATACACATAAAATAAAAAATAAAAAAGTAGTTATTGTAATTATCTTGTCTATTGCTCTATCAGTTATCTTATACGTATAGTTGCTCAAACTATTTGTCCTCACCATACTTGGACCTTAAGATTCATGCAGTTAATGATACCACCTCCTGGTAAGTGTTTGATAGAGTCCAGGGATCTCTGTGAAATGTGTAGACTAGCACGTTGTTCCCTGAGAAAGATGGAGGAATTTATCAGAACCTTGAAGAATCTGAAAATGGCCATCTCGTTGTATTAGTAGAATATCAGTTTTTATACTATAGATGATTTATTTGAATCCTTCAAGTATAGTTTTAAGTTTTAACTATTATCATATAAAGATGAATATAACCAATAATATCTATACCCAGTTTAAACACATAGGTTCTTTGTGGCCACCTGTATGTGTGTGATCTTGTGCAGGTCATTCAGCCTTCCAGAATTTGCTTCTTCAGCTACAGCAGTAGTAATAGTCATAGGAATATATGTGTTGCTTTATGTTTTCTAAGTGGTTTTACCTAAATTGTTTTATCTATTCCTTACAATGCTCCAATAAATAAATAAACAGAGAGTGACTTGTCTAAGGTCATAGTGCCTGAAAGTGGCAGAACCAAGTCCCAGAACGAGCCCTTCTGCTGCCCATGCTGATGGGCTCCACTGGCTCCTACAAAATCCTAAGGTTCAAGCAATTCTGCTCTTCATTATTTTGTTCTTGTTTTGCATGGATTTTTGTTTCTGGACTCTAAAATTCTCTTTGTCTCTCTAGAAAGAACTTTCTCTGAATCAGAAATTTTGTACTAATCAATATTTGTTAGCAGACTTTCTTGGGAGCTTGTCTGGAATAGGTTAAATGAATCCTTCGTTGTGTTTTTAAATACAGATTAAAAGCTAGCAGGAAGGAGGATTTTTGCCTTTTTTTGTCCTTTCTAAGCAGAATTGGAAATAAGATGTTTCCCTGGTATTAGTGAAGGGAGTTAGCATCTATGTGGTCAGTTTACGATCCCTTTCACCAGCACTGCTGCCCACCATTATGTCTCTTATTCACAGGGCATTTTTAAACAATGCCATAAAGTACATGTTGAGACTCTGATCTCAGAGGTACAGAAATCTCATCTAAATGTCAGTTTCTGAGTTAAGAAACTGACAATTATGGCACTTTCAGTCTCTCTTAATATTTAGGAGGCAAGAGATTATTATTATTTATGTTCCTTATATGCTTATAGATTTAAATATTTATTGGAAAGCATTTGTTTTATGTAGCTGTATATTTCTGCCATTATACTGATTTGCTTACCTGAATTGAAGATATTTTTAATGATTTTGGGCTGTATCTGGTAGTTTGAAATTTAGGACTATGTCTTATACACTGTGAACCAAAGATGAACTTTCAGTAGACAGTTCAGTTCAGTTATTATACAGTGGTTATTTGTAATGAAATTGTATGGCTGGGTCCATGTATTTGAATATTAGTTATTTTATAGTATCTATTTGGATGCTGATGATTAATATATAGAAGCTAATTTTCTAAATTCATTGATTTCATCTGGTCATCTCTTTGGGGTTTGTTCACATGCTTTTGCTTCTGATTTTAAAATAATTTTCCTTTGTTGTAGGATGAGCAGTTCTTAGGTTTTGGCTCAGATGAAGAAGTCAGAGTGCGAAGTCCCACAAGGTCTCCTTCAGGTATGGCCAACCAAGCACGTGGTGTAGCTCTAAGATCTGTTTGTTAGGAGATTGTGGCTTCTTTCTGCCTTCCTTGCATGTAAAGGATGATCTATAATCCTCAGGATAGGAAATGGCTCATGAACTTAATGGTATGGTTTCTGTCAGGCTGTGCTTGTTAATTCCTTAGTATGTTTTTCTGAGTACTACTTGGGCATTGGGAGTTAGGTTTCCACAGAATAAATTTGAGAAAAATGGTAGCCTTGAAAATAAAACCATCCTCAGGTTTATAATTTTATATGATAGTATTTACGCTTTGGAAAATTTTGGCCACTTTTTTTTTTTTAATTTATTTCGGTATGTGTATCAATGTACTGTCTGCATGCAGGTTTGTGCACCTGCAATGCTGCGGAGGTCAGAAGAGGGTGTCAGATTCCCCCTGGAACTGGAGTTCTCCTGGAATTGGAGTTTCAGACTGCTCTCGGCCGCCATGTGGGTGCTGGGGATCGAACCCGGGTCCTCTGTAAGAGCGGTCGGTGCTCTTAACCGCTAGGCCATCTCTCCAGCCCCCACTTTTTTTTTTTTTTTTTAAGTATATGATTGTCTTGCCTGCATGTTTGTAAGTGTACCACATGTATGCAATACCTGCATAAGCCAGAAGAGGGTATCAGATTCCCTCTGGAGTTATAGATGAAACTGATGGTTCTTAGTCTCCATATGGGTGCTGGGAGTCGAACCCAGGTCCTCTGAAAGAATAGCAAGTGTTCTTTTTTTTTTTTTTTTTGTCTTTTCGAGACGGGCTCCCTGTAGCCCAGCTGTCCTGGAACTCACGCGGTAGAACCAGGCTGGCCTTGAAGCTCACAAAGATCCACCTCCCTGCCTCCCAGTGCTAGGATTTAAAGCATGCGCACCACAGACCGGCCTGTTTTTATTTTTATTTTTTTATTTTAATAATTAATTTTTCAATTAATTAATTAATGGTATGAATACTGTCTGCATGCAGGTTTGTGACCCGTGGGGTTTGTGACGAATGCCGCGGAGGGTCAGAAGAGGTCCTCGGATATCCCCTGGAACTGGAGTTCTACCCTGAATTGGAGTTAAAGGACGGTTCTCAGAGAAAAGCCGCAATTGGGGCTGGATCGAATCCCTGGGTCCGCTGCAAGAGCAGTCCGGTCTCTTAAAATCTTAAACCGCTGAGGAGACATCTCTCCAGCCCCGTTGTTAATTGTTATAGATGAAATGTGGTGTACTGTTGTCAAAGACCTAGAAACAATATATTGGTACTGTATGTACTATCCTACCTGACCCTTGATGGACTATATTAAAATAAACAAATTGAAAACGACATGAGATATTTCCATTTATTAGCAATATTTGTCAGTATTCTCAACAATGAAGTACCTAGAATATCTTAAAATTTTAGACCTACCAGCAGTTTTCTAAGACAAGATACTCAGTGGACTTACCATTTATCATCTTGTATAATTCAATTCTCTATAGGAAAGTGCTGAAGTTCTTTTAATTGGAAGTGTATTCCTCATCTTGATAAGATTCTGACTCTTGTGTGGTTTTGTTTCTATGTGGATAAACAATCAGTTAAGTATGTATGCTATTGTTGGATAGTTTACTACACTAGTTTGAGATGGTTGCTGGCATTTGGGTTTCACTTAAGAGTCATTATGTATTTATATAGTAATCTCAACACTAGTTGCACTTTTTTATTTTGCCCGATATGGTGGTAGAATAGATTTAGTTACGGCATGCCTGAGGATCTTCTGTATTTCGCTAGTGGCCTGGTGGTTTCTTCATTCCCGCAGCTGCCAGCGTCCCCTTACCCGTCTCGGCAGGGGAGCGGGCGCGCTAGCCTCGCCGTTTCAGCGCACCCCCTGCTCTTCCGCGGATCCGGCTTTTCCTCCCCAGCAACCACCCATGGTGGCTAAGAACCATCTGTAACTCCACTTCCAGGCGAACACTCCCGTTTCCAGGGGAAACTCTCGACCCGCTTCGGACCTCCCCGCACGCCTTGCATGACATGAGTGCACAAACCTGCATGCAGACAGTACATTCATACACATAAAAAATAAATAAATAAAATTAAAAAAAATTTTAAACTTCATATAGGAAAAGGATTTTAGGGATCTTCTAACCTAACTTTTTTTTTTTCTAACTCTTCATTTTTTAAAATTTATTTATATATATATATTTTTTTTTTTAATCAAATCTGGACCCGTGTCCCCCACCTCTTCATTTTTACAGTTGATAAAATGAGGCTAAGAAAGTACATGATGAACATAGTTATAGCCACTGCATGTGTTTTTTGGACACTGTGACTGGGTTAATGAAGCTAGCCTGTCTATCCAAAGCTGCTGCTTTCTTTTCTTTTTATAAACAGGGTCTCACTATATAGCATTAAGTAGACTATAATTCCCTATGTAGACCAGGCGATCCACCTACCTCTGCCTCCTGAGTGCTGGGATTAAAGGTGTGTGCCACCATACCTCACTGCAAAGCATCTTTTTTTTTTTTTTAAACGTACTGTCTGCATGTAGGTTTGTGCACCCATGTCATGCAATGCCGCGGAGGTCAGAAGAGGGTCTCGGATTCCCCCTGGAACTGGAGTTCTCCTGGAATTGGAGTTACAGATGGTTCTTAGCCGCCGTGTGGGTGCCGGGGATTAAACCCGGATCCTCTGCAAGAGCAGTCGGTGCTCTTAACCGCTAGGCTCTCTCTCCAGCCCTGCAAAGCATCTTTTTTAAAAGTAGTATAGAAGTTTCCAGAATTGGGGCCTGGAGAGATAGCCTAGCGGTTTAGAGCACCGACTGCTCTTGCAGAGGATCCGGGTTTGATCCCCGGCACCCACACAGCGGCTAAGAACCGTCTGTAACTCTAATTCCAGGAGAACTCCAGTTTCAGGGGAATCCGAGACCCTCTTCTGACCTCCGCGGCATTGCAGGACACGGGTGCACAAACCTACATGTAGAGAGTACATTCATACACATACAAAAATAAAATTAAAAAAAAAAGTTTCCAGAATTGTTAAAGTCCTCTGAGTAGCCTGTCAAATCCACCACAGTGATAAAGTGTCTTGTAGCATAGTCTAGTTAATTCACAACTTTCACAATGGTTTCCTGTATTTTTTTTTCTGTAATATTTTTTCTTGGCTATCAGTTTACCTTGAATTTTTTTATATTTTATTATTTTTATTTTATGTATATGAGAGTAATGTCTACACCCATGTCATGTAGTGCCTGGGGAGGTCAGAAGAGGGTGTCAAATCCCCTGGGACTGGAGTTACAGACAGTTGTTAGTCACCATGTGGGTGGTTGTTACCCACCATGAGGGTTCTGGAATAGAATTTGTATCCTTTCCAAGAGCAGCCAGTACTCTTAACCACTGAGCCATCTCTCCAGCCAAGAATGTTGGGGGTTTTTGGAGATTTTTTTTTTTTGTATTTTTTTGAGACAGGGTCTCCCTTTAGTTCCAGCTGTACTGGAGCTCTCTCTGTAGACCACGTTAGCCTTGAACTCACAGAGATCCGCTTGCCTCTGCCTCCCGAGTGCTGGGATTAAAGGCATACGCCACCACGCCTGGCTGGAGATTTTTTTTTTTTTTTTTTTTTTTTTTTTTNCATGTTAAAATTTATTTATAATAGATATTTTTTTTTTTTAATCAGTCTGGACCCGTGTCCCCCCCACCCTCGTCATTTGTTACAGTTGATAAAATGAGGCTAAGAAAGTACATGATGAACATAGTTATAGCCACTGCATGTGTTTTTTGGACACTGTGACTGGGTTAATGAACTAGCCGGTCCCCTCCCCCCCCCCTGCCAAATCTTGCTTCTTTCTTTTCTTTGTATAAACCGGTCTCACTATAGCAAGACGTAACTAGAATTCCCCTATGTAGACCACAGGCGATCCACCTACCTGCGCCTGAGGGATGGGATTATATGTGTGTGCCACCATACCTCACTGCAAAGCATCTTTTTTTTTTTTTTCAACGTACTTCTGCATGTAGGTTGGTAGCACATGTCACGCAATCCGCAGATGTCAGAAAGGGGTCTCAGATTCACCCGGGAACTGGAGTTCTCCTGGAAGGAGTTCCAGATTGTTCTTACACCGTGGTGGTTGCCGGGATTAACCGTATCCTCTGCACGAGCAATCGTGCTCGTAAACCAGCTAGGCTCTCCTTCTCCAGCCTGCAATCATCTTTTTTTAAGAAGTAGTATAGGAAGTTTCCAGAATTGGTAGCCGGGGAGAGATAGCAGAAGCGTTTAGAGCACCGACTTGCCTCTTCGTAGGATCCGGGTTGATACCCAGCACCCGCATGGGACTAAGAACCGTCTGTAACTCGAATCCCAGGAGAACGCAAGTGTCATGTCAGGGAATCTGACACCGTCTCATGACCTCCGCGGCATTGCAGGACACGGTGCACAAACCTAATGTAGAGAGTACATTCATACACAACAAAATAAATTAAAAAAAAAAGTTTCCAAATTGTTAAAGTCCTTGAGTAGCCCTGTCAAATTCCACCAGCATGATAAAGGTCTTGGAGCATAGTCTAGTTATTCACGAACTTTCCGAATGTTTCCTAGTATTTTTTTTTCTGTATATTTTTTCTTGGCTATCAGTTTACCTTGAGTGTTTTTATATTTTATTATGTTTTGATTTTGATGTAGAAATGAAGTAAGTCTACACCCATGTCTGTAGTGCCCGGAGTCATAAGAGGGTGCAAATCCGCTGGACTGGAGTTACAGACAGTTGTTGTCAGCCAGGTTGGGTGGTTGTTACCCACCATGAGGTTTTTTTCTGGAAGAGAATTTGTATCCTTTCCAAAGCAGCCAGTATCTTAACCCACTGAGCCATCGCTCCAGCCTTTTTTTTTTTTTTTTTTTTGGAGATTTTTTTTTTTTGTATGGTTTTGAAACAGGGTCTCCCTTTAGTTCTTAGTTCCAGCTGTACTGGAGCTCTCTCTGTAGACCACGTTAGCCTTGAACTCACAGAGATCCGCTTGCCTCTGCCTCCCGAGTGCTGGGATTAAAGGCATACGCCACCACGCCTGGCTGGAGATTTTTTTTTTTTTTTTTTTTTATGTGTATGAATGTACTGTCTGCGTGTAGGTCTGTGCACCCATGTCCTACAATGCCGCCGAGGTCAGAAGAGGGTGTCGGATTCCCTTGGAACTGGAGTTAAAGACGGTTCTCAGCCACCATGTGGGTGCTGGGGATCAAACCCGGGTCCTCTGCAAGAGCAGTTGGTGCTCTTAACCACTAGGCCATCTTTCCAGCCCAAGAATGTTGGGTTTTTTTGTTATTTGTTTTTGGGTTTTTTTTTGTCTTTTTGAGACACGGTCTCCTCTAGCCCCAGCTGTCCTGGAATTCGCTCTGTAGACAAGAATGTTGGTTTTTAAAAAGCCATGTGGGGGGGCTGGAGAGATGGCCTAGCGGTTAAGAGCGCCGACAGCTCTTGCAGAGGACCCGGGTTCGATCCCCAGCACCCACATGGCAGCCAAGAGCCATCTGGGACTCCAATTCCAGGAGAACTCCAGTTCCAGGGGAATTCAAGACCCTCTTCTGACCTCCGCGGCATTGCACGACACGGGTAGATTGCACGACACAGGTGCACAGACCTACATGCAGACAGTACATTCATACACATACAGAAATAAATTTTAAAAAAAAAGCCATCTGGGGGCTGGAGAGATGGCCTAGCGGTTAAGAGTGCCGACTGCTCTTGCAGAGGACCCGGGTTCGATCCCCAGCACCCACATGGCGGCTGAGAACCGTCTGTAACTCCAGTTCCAGGAGAACTCCAGTTCCAGGGGAATCTGACACCCTCTTCTGACCTCCGCGGCATTGCATGACTCAACAGACCTACATGCAGACAGTACACTCATACAAATAAATAAATAAATAAATAAATAAATAAATAAATAAATAAATAAATAAAGCCATCTGAGGCTAGGTGTAGTGGCACATGCCTTTCATCCCAGCACTTGGAGGCAGAGGCAGGCGGATCTCTGTGAATTCAAAGCTAGCCTGGTCTACATAGTAAGTTCCAAGACAGCTGGGGCTACAGTTGAGACCCTGTCTCAAAAAGACCAAAAAAAAGCCAGGAGTGGTGGCGCACGCCTTTAATCCTAGCACAGGAGGCAAAGGCAGGCGGATCTCTGGGATTTCAAGGCCAGCCTGGTCTACAAAGTGAGTTCCAGGCCAGCTGGAGCTGCAGGGAGACCTTGTCTCAAAAATACCCCCCCCCAAAAAAAAGCCATTTTGATATGCTTTACTCAAGTGAATTGTTCTCTGCTGTCTTCTAGTTCATTGCCTTTGTTATACTTAGTATATATTGAAAATGGATTTACTCTCCTAAAGTTGATTAGGGAGGAATGCATTTATGTTTAGGAAGTTCAGCAATATAAAACTTTGAGGATTTCTGTGGTGTTGGAAAGTGGCTCCATAGTACAAATGTTCATAATGGCGAAAATCTCTTTTGGTGTCTTTAAAGAATGTTTTGGTCCCAGAGAATGTTCTACTGTGCAACACTGAAAAGTTAAGGGAGAGGCTAGAATATATAATACCATAGGATTTCTTTTTCTTTTTTTTAATATTTTATTTATTTTATTCAATGTGTATTTGAGTGTATTACCTGCATGTATGTAAGTATACCTATGTCATACAATGCCTGTGGAGGTCAGAAGAGGGCATCAGATTCCCTGGAACTGGAGTTAAGGACTATTGTTAGCTGCCATGTGGGTGCTGGGAATTGAACCCAAGTCCTCTGAAGAGCAGACAGTGTTCTTAACTGCTGAGCCATCCGTCCAGCCCCATTTATTTTGAAGTGTATGAGTGTTTTGCCTCCATATATGTAAGTGTACCATGTGTATGCAATGCCTGTCTATGGAGGCCAGAAGGGGGCATCAGATCCCTTGGAACTGGAATTATAGGTGGTTGTTAGCTATGTTGTATAAGTGAACCCAGGTCTTCTGCAAGAGCAGCCAGTTCTCTTAGCTACTGAGTCATCTCCCCCCACCCAATAGGCTTTTTTTTTTTTTTTTTTGTCTTTTCGAGACAGGGTCTCCCTGTAGCCCCAGCTGTCCTGGAACTCACCTTGTAGACCAGGCTGGCCTTGAACTCCAAAGATCCGCCTGTCTCTGCCTCCCAAGTGCTAGGATTAAAGGCGTGTGCCACCACACCCGGCAGGACATTCTCTTTCAAAGCAAATCCTTTCACCTTCTGATGTATGTGTGTATATGTGTATGTCTCTCTGTCTGTCTATCTGTCTGTCTACTACATTTATATATTTATATCAAAAGCCCTAAAACAACACTTGGAATGTAACAAAGAGTTCAGACAGATTAAGTTTGTTGTGTAAATAAACAAAGGTACAAGAGAAAGCAGTTCATGGAAAAGAAAACAGTGAAAAGCCAGACATATGAAATGAGTTTTTCTCAATGGTCATCAGTGTGAAGTGAGGGATAACCTCTCAGGAAGCCGTCCTGAGCACCCGAGGTCCTGGTAAGGACCATTCCTACATGTCCTCAGAGCACCCCATGC